>PVJA010045449.1:0-15632 GCA_004027025.1 Myocastor coypus
ACCAATCCTCCTGCCTCAGCCTCCCAAGTGCTGGGATTACAGGCGTGCGCCACCACACCCGGCTCTACCTTTTCTTTTACCCTTTAGTCGTATGTTGGATTTTCTATATAAGAGAAAGCATACAATATTTAAGCTTGTGTAGCTTATTTACTTCACTTACCCTTGTGGTCTCAAAGTGCATCCATTTTCATACAAATTATTCAAGCTTATCTTTCTTTATATGTCCATCAGCAGATGAGTAGCTGAAATATGGTAGCTAGAGTTGACCGTGTAACTCTTGTGTGAAAATAGCAACTCCAAATATTTTCTTCAAAAAACAAAGCAAAAAAAAAAAAAAAAGAAGAGGGAGTAATTATCTTGCTAAGCCAATCAGTACTCACTATTGCCTCTAAAACACTTTAGTTCAACTTGATCTCCACAGACTCATGAGGAGGAAAGGCAAAAGGTATCCAAACTATCAGCATTAATTGTCTCCAATCTGGCCTTGACTCAGCCTTCATTTAATTATTCACTTTCTGAATTAATTGCACCCTTCTTATGTGCCTACAACGGATTGTTCTAAGAATTAAAAACCAGCAATGACAGAGGAGACAGAGATAGCTGTCTTCAAGTTCTAAGTGACTCTGTGCTGGGAAAAATGAACATCCTACACTGAAAGCAACGAAAGTGAAAGCATCAGCTGATGTCCAAGTGGTTCGCCCTGCTCATTGTGGAGAGGGAAGCCCCAAGATCCACAGGACTGGAATAATCAAAGTCACACAGCTGGTCATGGAGCTGAATAATCATTGCTCATGTTTATTAAGTGAATTGTGCTTCATGTGTATACAGCTTGAACCATAAACATTGCTTATATTTGATTGACTTTTTTTTTTTTTGAGACAGGGTCTCACTATGCAGTTCAGGCTGGCCTTGAACTCACTTTTGTAGCCCAAGCTGGTCTCGAACTCGCACTGATCCTCCTGCCTCAGCCTCCCAAGTGCTGGGATTACAAGCATACGCCACCATGCTCAGACCTATTTGATTGAC
Source organism: Myocastor coypus (assembly GCA_004027025.1). NCBI lineage: Eukaryota > Metazoa > Chordata > Mammalia > Rodentia > Myocastoridae > Myocastor > Myocastor coypus. Next base: position 1,027 of record PVJA010045449.1, read on the forward strand.
TCTTACCTACACAAATGAAGATTCCAGAATATTCGCTCTATTACAATCACATTAAGCTCTCACAATAATTTTATAAATTCAGCAATGTATCACATTTAATTGACATATGGGGAAAGTGAATCTGAAAGATGTGAGGTGTGCTCCCAGTCAGTGGCTGTTTGTACCATACCATTTCTCATCCCAGGGATCATATCAGTGACACAGTTAAAAGTAGAAATCTGGATTTCACAAACTCAGAAATTCTAACAAAATCAACTAGATGGACATTTATTATACACTCTAGATCTAAAGCACCAAACTAACTCCTGTGAAATTCCTTTATAGATTTCAAAAGTCACTTTGGAAATAATATCCCCTTTATGTCAGAAATAAAATGATGAGAACAAAATCTATTTTAAAAGTACATGCTTAATCTAAGAGCAATATATTTTAGTGTACATTCCTGTCTTTCCCAGCAATTTTCTCCTCCTCATTGTCTTGTAATAGTGTCATTTAAACTCAGGGTCCCTAGCTAAGAAAATGAACTTTTCTTAATCTGCCCTCCATGTCATTCGACAATATCCATTAACCTATTAATCAGCAAAGCCTGAAAGTGTTACCATCCAATTCATTTCCTAAACCCGGTATCATATCTCCATTACTACTTCTTTAGTTTTTATCTTTTTATTTTTTTGTGCAGGTTCTCACTGCGCAGCTGGAACTCACAGTGATCTCCTGCTTTCAGCCTCCCCAAGTGCTGGGATTACAGTTGCATACCACCATGCCCAGACTCAGTCTCCAGCTCAACGCACTTGGCAATGGGTGAAACTTGAGCTGCCAGGGATCGAGTCCAGCCCCTGCGCTTGCCTAAGCAGTGCTTAGTCCACTGAGCTATGTCTCCAGACCACCCATTACCGTTTGTTATGTTTAGTACCTGACCTTTTTCTGGCAGGGTGGGGACCTAGTTTCTAATCTCCATGATATCTTTTTCAGTGTGAAGGGAAAGCATGAAGACACTGAAGCTCCCAGTGCACAGAGGGCTTTATTTATCCTGATGCATTTACAGCAAAAATGAAAAGTTTCTTGACACTGCTCTACTTTTTTGTCTGATGTATATGTGATCATTACGATGCCAGGAAACTATGAAACTCTACTTGGATTCTCATAAAGAAGCATCTCCATGGAACCTTCAATGATTCTAGTATCAATGTACATTCCAACATAAAGTTGCCTACAGGGGGGTGGGATAGATGGAGAAAGAATGTCAGTAGGTTATAGAAGTATCTTTAAGAGCAAACATCAGGTGAGTGGAATCAAGATTAACATGGATGTGGCTTATGTATCAGGCATTAGTATTCTCCCAAAAGGGCTCACCCTGTGCATGAGTTTCTTGAGGCTATTGTTAACAAATCATCACAGACAGAGAGATTTAAAACAATAGAATCTAATTTCCTTACAGTTCTGGAGGTCAGAAGTTTGAATTTAAGGTGTTAGCAGAGTTAATTGTTTTAGAGGAGCTAAGAGAAAATCTGTATGTCTGTGTTTTCATGAGATTTTTTATTTTTATTTATTTACTTATTTATTTATTTATTTATGGTACTGGGGATCAAACTTAGGACCTTGCAATTGCCAGGTAGGCCCTTATGCCGATGAGCTATCTCCCTGGCCCTAATGAGATGTTTTTAAAAGGACATCAGTCATTAAATTTAGAGTCCACTCTAGTATGAGATGATCCATACTGACAATGACTCTATTTCAAATAAGATGACATTCTGTGATTCTGAGAGGACACACATATTGGGGCACATATTCAACCTACCCTCAGGGACACATTGCTCTCTTGTTGTACCCTGGGGAGAAATGGCTTCAAGAATGAGGAAAAGATAGACAGGAGATAACAGCTGAGGTCAGATGGAGGCCTGTTTGCCTAATTGTCAAAGGACCCTGAAGAGCAACAGTAGAGGCATTTGTTTATATATACCTTTGCAAAGTTAGCATCATGAGACACAAGGTTGCCTAGTGACCAGTGACTGAAACTGTCTAGGCTTTTCTCCAGTATGAGGGAGCCTCGCTGCTTTAGGCACTGAGGCCTAGTCCTATCTTCACATATATGAGCGATTTCCAGCTTCAGAGACTCTCAACACCTCATACATCTTGTATCAACATTTAAGACTGAAATAATTATGGTGGCCATAAAGCAGGTGCTTGATATAATGTCTAGATTCTTCATTAATTTTTATCCTTAGAGAAAAATACAAACTATTTTTATTTTGAAATGGAATGCACAGAATAGCAGAATCCAAATGTATGCTTCGGGTTGCTACTTGTATATGCTCTCTTTTTTGGTGGGGAACATGGAAATCGAACTCAGGACCTCACACTTGTCAGGTCAGCGCTGTGCTGCTGTTACATTTCCATCCTGGGTTGCTATTTGTAAGTTCTCAATTTATTAGAAACTAAGTGTGGAATTTGTTGACACTGTCTTGGTAATTTTTTTTTTTTTTCTGTATTTAGGACAGGGTTTACAGGATCAACAGGGTCTCACTACACAGATTGGACTCATAGTGATCCCCCTGTTTTCAGCCTGTCAAGCGCTGGGATTACAGGCCCACACCACCACACCCGGTCTCAATTGCTGTCTCAGCGCCCTCTGGGGGCAGGGCCAGCACAGCAGGCCAAGAATTGAATCCCAGCCGCTGCACTCTGCCTAAGCAGGCACTTTAGTCTGCTGAACTTTCAGGCCGGTCCCTTTTTTTAGTGATTATGACGCTTCTAATTCTCTAGTCTTAAGCTAATGTTCAGGAGGTTTTGTTGTTCTCCCATCTTTCATGCCTCTCTAACAAACCACATATTTCCCTCCTTTTTTGTAACTCTGAGGCTCAAAGTCAGGGCCCAGAGTACTGTAAGCAAGCACCGTATGCCTGAATTTTACTATCAAAAACATAAACCCACTAATCAGCTTCTAGCAACACCAATTTAAAGGAGCATATAGCTGACCTCATCAACTTAGACCGAGACAAAAATATTACCATTAGTTTTTTCTAACTACTGACAATGAAGTTTACTAATTATTGAAGTCAAGTAGAATTTATGTCCACCTTATTCTCATGGCCATTGGTAATGAAGAATTTATCAGTAGTGCAGATCACAGGTGGCACCTGGGGGACTTTCCATACTGCAATTCCTCAGAACTCCCTTAGACCAGATGAAGAGAGATGTAGGAGAAATTGTAGAATCTTATTCACATTTAAGCTTTCCAAACTCAGAGCTGAATAAAAAGACCAAAACAAAAAAGGCAGGGTGCAGCCTAATAGTTAAGCCAACTACAGTGCCTGCTTAGGCAGAGCATAGCGGCCAGTATTCAATCTTTGGGCCTGCCGTGCTGGCCCTGCCCACAGAACACACTGAGACAGCAGAAGAGACTGGGTGTGGTGGTGTGCCCCTGTAATCCCAGCGCTTGGGAGGCTAAAAACAAGAGAATCACTGTGAGTCTGCTATAGTAGTGTGACCCTGAACACCCTGTAGATCCTGCCCTAAATACAGAAAAAAAGACCAAAGCCATTAACTTCATCTCTGAAACGTTGAAGGCATTCATCACACACACACACACACACACACACACACACACACACACACACACACACATGCAAAGTACCGTAATTTCAGTTGAGAAATATATCAAAGGTCCTGGACTTAGGTGAAATAGGGGTAATAAGAAGTTAGAAGTCTTCTATGATGAACATTTGAGCCATTTAGATGAACTGGAAAGCTTTCTCCTGTCTTTCTGTTAAATTTAAATTGTATTGTTTTATTTATCTTTGTTTTGTTTTTGGTTTTGCTCCTCATACTTTATGAACACTGGGGAAAAGCCTGAATTTCATGAAAGCAACCATTGAAATCCTTAAGCTCTCTTACGTTCCAGTGCAGAGGGAAAATTCCATTGTTTACCAGTAATTTTTAAAACTAAGCGTGTCCACTTTGTTCTCAAACTTTCCAATCAGATAAATCACTTCCCCTGAGGCCACATAAGAAAAGAGCTTGCTCGTAATTCCTGAGAAATAGTTGCACTGATAGGTATTTCCAACCTACTTTGTGCCTATCATCAGACTAGTTATTAGAGTTTTTTTTTTTTAATCCAGGCACCAGAAAGCCTTTGCAAAATTTGTATGATGGCAACAGTTTCTGGTTGTTTGATTCATTAAATGAGAAGATAGGAGGGTTGCTTTGTTTGGCTGTGACACACATTTGACTATTCTGTCCTTGCTGTGCACACCTGCTAGCCTGTGCCCCTCAAGAAATTAGTAAAGCTGAAAGATTAATGTTCCGCTTCAGTCAGAGTGATTTCTAGTGTCCCCTAAAGGCACAAATCATCATGGACATAATGTCAATGAGAAAGGCTTATGGCTCACCCCAGCCCTTTTCTATAGGTATAAAATATAAATGTCTGTGTATTCCCCTCCCCACCTTGGGCAGTATTTGTTTTCATTTTCTCTCTAAGGACAATGTTGCTACTTAAACTACATTTTCTTGAAAAATGTGAGGCAATGAACATATCTATTGATAGAAAAAAAGATAAGTGAATTATGATATATCTTCCACTGGATTCTAATATAGTAGATTAAAAGGAAAATGTTGGTCTATATGAACCCACAGTTAAAGATCTCTGAGCTATGATAGTGAGTGAAAAGAAAATGGGACACAGAGCAATATATATAATACTATGTTTCTAAGAAAACCAAAGATATGTGTATATGTACAAATACAGAAACAGATTCACACACATGCACGCACACACAAACACAGCTGTTGAAAGTGGATAGAAGCTCTGAGAAGCAGAAGTAAAACATCTTCATTTTATATTTCTGGAATGTTTGAGGAGATATTTTTGATTGAGGGAAGGTTTTGAATGACCACATTTTAGTTTTGGAAATTTAAAAGACAGTTTAAAGAGTTAATAATAAAATATATATTTGTTATACTATGCAAATGGAAAAAAAGGAGAAGTACCCCAGAAATAAGCTGTATTTTTAAACAGTATCTTGTACCAGGTGCTCCAAAATGATTTGATTTCACTTAAAGATTTTAACACTGATTCCCTCTCTCTCTCTCTCTCTCTCTCTCTCTCTCTCTCTGCATTCTGGAACATACTTAAAAGTAAATTACTGACTATTTTTTGGTACCTGCAACTGGGGGATGAGTCCATGGCTTTCACAATGAACTACTTATTCAGTTTTTGTATTTTTTTTATTTTGAGAAAGTGACTCCTATGCTGCTGTGCTTGAATTCGTGACTCTCCTGCTTTAGCCTCCTAGATTACTGAGATTGCAGGCATGTGCCACTATGCCTAGCTAAAGACATTTTGGTGGTGTTTCACCCCTAAATACTTCAGCATATGTCCCATAAGAACAACAATATTCTTCGGCAAAAGTGTAATGTCATTACCACATCCAAGACATGTAATATTGATATAATAATTTAATGGCCAAAATTCATATTTATCAAATTATCTCTCATCCTTTTGTTAACAATTTTACTCTGATAACCGCTTGAGAATCACCCATTATATCAATTTGCTATGTCCCTTTGGTCTCCTACAAAGTCATAGCTCTCCACCCTAACCATCTCTTCTAGAGTCATACTTCGGGAAGAATTGCTCTTTAGTTTTTCAAAATTAAATGTGGTCATTCGAAACCTTACCTCAATCAAAAAATTGCTGGAGTTACTTTATATTCCTCTATCATTCTATTTATTTTTTCCCTTGCTCTTGCAGTGTCTCCTAATTTCTACCACCATTGTCTCTTGAGCTCACTATATGCAGATTTTGCTCCCACACTCTGTACTCCAGCTTTCCAAGGACTTCCGTGCTTGCTCAATGAGTTCTACATCTCCATGTCGAACAGACTATTTGCAGATCTTTTACTTGGCCTACTTGCAACATTATAAAGCTTGAATCACTCCCACTTCCTTGTCCTATTAATTCTCTTCTCTTACCTTTTAAGTCCGTAAAACCTCTCTTGATGTTTTCCCTACTTCCTTGACCATGCCCTGGTCTACTGAGTTCATCCCTCCTTGTCTTTCTGACCTTTAAACATGAGAGTGTGTCAGACCTCAGATTTTTGCTTTTCATTTGTGTTTATGTCCCTGGTTCTGCTTTATCTGTTTAAGCCTTTTCTCAACACAGGAGACAGTGAGATCTTCTGAAATGTGAAACAAATCATGCTTCTGCTCTCCTCTTCTCAAAACATCCCAAAGGCTACTGCCATGGGATCTTTTCCTCCGTAATGGCAACTCTCACAAATCCTAGGGAAAGTTATTTCTCCCTTCATTCTTTCAGTTCTAGGTTTATCTAGGCCCACCCTATTTCTGCATTTTGGAAAAACCTAATCCCACTGTATAAGGACCAGCCATCGAACCTGGAAGTTGAGATCAAGGAAAGAGGCAAACAGATCCAAGACAAGAAAGTCCAAGAGGATCTTATGACAAACACATACCTTAAACAGGGAAATAGGAAAATCTCAACAGTCTAAAGTAAGAGGAAAGGGATTTATATTCTAAGCTAGGCTAATGTGGTCCATGGCCAACTAGAATATGCCTGGCCATTTTCAAAGGTATGTTAACATATCAGACATCAAATTATTTTTTTTTCTTGTTTCAGAACCTTTGTTGTTTATTCACTCATTTTTATGGCCGGCTCAGCCCGCCCCAAGGGCAGGGCTGGCGCAGCATGTGGTGCTGGGGATCGAACTGCGGTCCCTGAAGCCGCCCAAGCTTTCCCAAGCAGGCGCTTTAGACTGCTGAGCCATCCCGCCAGGCCCCATCAGACATCAAATTTAAAAAAAAAAGTATCAGTGAGTAGCACAATGCATTCAACTGACTTTCTTAATGACTTTGCTCTACAGGGATTTGGATGTATGCTGGGGTCAGCCAGCAGGCAAGTGGTGGTTACAACGAAGATGGATATATGCATGTCAAACTGTATCCTTATGCCCTGTATCTCTGTGACCTTGTCTCCACTTTAGCCACTTTACTTCAGCCATACAAGTCTCTTGATTTTTTTTTAAATATGCTTGTGTCCCAGGCCTTTGCTCTTGCACCAGAAAGGCAGTTACTAGTCACTCACTGCCCTAAAGGGCCTGCCCTAGCATTATCTTCTGTGTGTCTTTCCTTTTCAACTCTATAAAATAGCCACACTGATTCACCTGTGAAGAACTCTCCAGCTCTCTTACCATGCCTAACTTTCTCCACATCATTGCCCTGTAAAATGCAGATTCTTTGTTCACTCATCTAGGCATGTGCCTTCTTGCACTACAGTGTAAACTTTAAGAGGGAAGAAATGTTGTTTTGTTTAGAACTATAAGGTCCAGCATCTGGTGAATAAGAGGCCCTAAAAACATATTTTTGAATGAATGAATGAGCCATATATACTAATCCACATGCATAGAAGATCTGTAAGGATACACAAACTGGTCAGAATGGGTACCTTTGGAGAATGGGGTAACAGAAGGGAAACTTTCATCTTTTACTTTTACTTCAAATTCTGTTTTTTGTTTTCTTTTTCGTTGCTGTTGTTTTGTATGTGAGGCAAAGTTCTCCAGGGTGTTCAGGGTCTCACTACTAGATCGGACTTGTAACGATCTGCCTATTCATAGCCTCCCAAGAGCTGGGAATACAGTGGTGCACCACCACACCCAGTCTCAATTGTCATTCTAGTGAGCCCCGGGGGCGGCTCTGGCGCGGTAGGCCCGGTGATCAAACTCCTAGCTCCTAAGCCTGCTTGCATTTGACTTCAAATTCTTCTCTGGTGTTTGCATTTTTATATTATTCCTTTGTAATTAGAAGAAATACCAACAGCTGAGTTTTTTTAAAAAAGAAAAAGAGCTTGAAAGAGTCGGGGGGAAATGCTGTTTAGGGAAGCCGGTTGGGCAGCAGGTGGCAGGATTGTTTCAACTTCTGCTTCTCTCTGCCTGACAAGCACAGCAGAGCCTGCAGAAAGCCAGGAAGCCTGGTGTGAATGCACAGACAGAAAGAAGGCTACGGTTGGCGGAGCGCATCATGCGGAAAGCGGCTCTCTCTGGGTCAAGGGTTCCCATGCATTTTCCAAATCTTTCTGCTTTCTTCTTTGCCTTGATTTTTCTCCATAATAAAGACATAATATGTGGGAATAAGAAAAAGAAACACATTTCAATATCTTCAAAACTGCACCACGATAAGACTGCCATACAAAAATTTCAAGGATACAGATTTTCCTTGGAGAGGATCCAGAAACGGAAAGGGAGAGAGGGGGAAGGGAAAGAGGACAGAAAAGAATGGAGATGTGTTATGCTCATGGTGCAGCTCTGCACAGGAATGTGAATGTTGTGTATGGCACACACATACAAAAAGACAAGGAAGAAAATCAGGATCTGGATGGAAGGGAGAGGCAGGGAAGGGGCAAGAGATTTAAAAAATTGGAAGAAATTAAGATGTACTAAGTATATATATATTGCTTCCCCACAGGGAGTGAGTCCATTATGTACTATAAGCATACACTGAAAGTCTTTTTTTTTTTTTTTTTTTTTTTTTTTTTTTGGCGTGGTACCAGGGGTTGAACTGAGGACCTTACATTTGCCAGGCAAGCACTTATTCTATTGAGCTTTCTGGCTCTGAAAAAAGTCTTAACAATGTAAAAAGTAAGCATTTAAAAACGAATAAATAAAATTACACATACTTAGCTTGTACAACATGATAAGTTCAGACACATATAAATGCCTGAAATATGAAAACATTTTAAGGAGTGTCCAGCATCCCTGCCATCTTAGTGGCAGAATGCTCAGAACCCCACTATTGGCGGGCTTCTCCTCCCTGAGATGGCCTCATGAACACTCTTCCAGCCTCCTTTGGGACAATAACACTAGGTATTCCCATGCCACTGAGCTATGGAATTACCTTTGGTTCAGTTTACTAAGAATTTCCAAAATGTTAGCTGAAGAGTTTGGGATATTATTTTGAAACGTAGTGGGCTTCCTGGTGTACTTGGAGTGTATCTCTGTAGATATATATTTAAAGGATAGAATCCAAAAACAACCTTCTGATCAGACATTTTCCCCTCGCCCATCTCTCTAAGTTGTTTTTTCCTCTGCTTTATAATTCCTGCTTTCACCAGCACAACAGCTTTGTTCCTGCCAACATAAAGCCATGGTCAAATGAAAGATAGAAAGCAGGATTGTACAGGGCTCTTGCTGCTAGTCAAGACCGTGCCATTCAACTTTTGGGTGTTCCCACCCATCCTACTTAGGGTAAAGATTTGGCTGTCGTGATTCCCTCGCCCCACCTACATCTGTCACAGAGACAGGCACAGATGTATACATACATATTTGTGCACACATACATTTGGTTCAGGCCAGAAAACTCAAAGAAGTGGCTGCCCTGCACTGGACCCTAGAAACCTCCTCCTTCCTCTACCATATGCTGCCTGGTTGCTGCCTAGCCAATGTTGAATGTCCTGTTGAACTTCTGCTGCTTAGTACTGTCCCTTCTCTGTGCCAGTGTCCTGGCTCTGTACCCATTGGGCATTTATCCAGTCAGGGCTCTTTGTGATGCGAATGAAAGATGGCCATGCTAGCTGGTACAACAAAGGCGTGTGTTGGAGTGGCGGGTGTGAAGCACAGGTGATTGTAAGGTGACCAAGGTTTCATGACATTCCCAAGAAAAACAAAACAGTGATACCTAGCACAGGAAGTGAAGCAGTTACTGTTTCCTGTTCATCTTCCAGAGGGCAGTGATCTCTCTCATGGTGTCTCTGCTTCGCTGTATTTCTTCTCCATTGTTCTTTCTTTGCTGACTGGTTTCCTTAGAGCTTTTAGTCACACATGGCCTGTCACATTTGACCTGCTCCAAGTCTGTCTTAGTGCCTTTGACTGCCAACTCCTACAGTGGTGCAGAAGTGCAGAAGTTTGACTCCCCAGCACCAAGACACAAATGCCATTGCCCCATCTCACCTTGTAAGACAGACCAGAGAAGCCTACATGGGACACTTGCCTTCCTAAAAGGGGGCTGCCATTGGCACCAATGCCTACTGATTCTGGAGTCAGGAGTGAATGCTCTAGGGATACCAGTCATTGTAGCTGCTCATTGTTCTCCATGGATTCTACTTAAGGGCAGAACAGTGAGTGCAAGGCTGGAGATGGCAAGGAGGTCACAACTTGTTGAATATAATATATTGCATATCTCTAAATGGGGTATTTTTCACCCAAAAGGAATGAAGTCCTAATACATGCTACAGTGCAATCAAACCTGGAACCAATATGCTAAAGGAAAACAGTTGGATATAAAAATAGCACCTATTAAATGGTTCCATTCACATGACAGTCCAGAAGAAAGAAATTTGTAGACAGAAAGATTAATGGCTACTTGAGGTTGGGAAGTTTAGAGTTAAGGAGTCATGGCTAAAGTCCTGGGCTTACAGGAAAATGTTCTATAATTGTGTTAACAGTTACACATATCTGTGACTACACTAAAATTCACATCTCTCCAATATTCAAAGAGGTAGAACTGTAAAAAGACTTTCGTGACCTAGTGAAAAGTTGCTCAAGAAAAGAAAAATGTTAGATACTCTGGCTCCCAGTGTGCTCTGAATCACCACAAGATGAGTCAGGAAATACAGAGGGCCAAATTCCAGCAGATCTGATAGTGAAATTCCATACCAGAGTTCACAATTCTTCCACACTATACTTTTGAAGACGTCAGTGGCAATGCATGTGGATTACAGCATTAGACTTCACCAAGGAGACTTAAGCACTTGGCAAAGCAATTGCTGTTGCTTGGGGGACGAGGCATGTGGAGGCCAGGGCAGTGAGGGGAAGGAGGAGGTGCAGAGGATGTCTCAGTCTCTCAATTTGGAAAATGCAGAGTGGCTCAGGTTACTCACCCAACCAACTAGTGATTTTCCAAAACTGTAGAACTTCAGGATATGATGTTATCTCAAAATATTTTCAGAGCAAGCAGAACAAAGGAGTGTTTCCAAAGCTAATAGCATACAAGAAACACGAGGAAAAGACCCACACAAAGATGATTTGTCAAACAAGAAAAAACCAGCTGGAGAGCAATCATCTTGGATTATGACTTTTGCGGAATTTACATCTCTCAGCTCTCCATTGTCTTAACTTTTATTTTACAAGTTGGTTCATTTTATTTTAAATCACCATATAATGTTTCTTCATATTCATGGAGTACAGTAGGATGATTTTATCTATCCATCTATCTGTATGTATGTGTGTGTATATATATATATATATATATTTACCCTGGTGTAATCATCACATGTATATATCATGCAGCAATTAAACCACGGTAGTTAACATCTCCATGTCCCGAAATATTTATCACTTCTTTTCTATTTAGAATCTTCAAAGTCCTCTTTTCTTTTTTTATTCATTTTAATGACGAAAAAAAGATAGAATAACAATGAAACAATTTGAAAACAAATTAGTCGGGTGGTTATAATCATTAATACCATGCATATTGTTTTCTTCATAGTAGTTATTCAGAGAACAAGATACAGACCTCATATCTTGTCTAAACAACATTAGTACAAACTTTTATTCTCAATAAACTAAGATAAAGTACTTGTACATCTATCCTAACTCTCTTGTGTATACATATATGTTTTTCTTTTTAAAGTTTCTAATACTAGAAGAAAATGTCATACCATGTCTTATGAGTAGATTGTAAGTCAAAGGTACAGTATGAATCATAAAACAAACAGTATACTTAAATAATATTGAGAAAATTAATTAAATATTAATTGATTAAAGTTAAATTAAATATTTCAAAACAATTTTCCAAAATTTAAATCAAATCATGAGTCCAACTTAGAGGCCAGAATGTTGTGTATCATATGTATGAATCTGTAATCAGTTCAGAGCACTTGTATAGTATTTGAATTGGTTAATATATACAAAAATATCAACTAAGAAAAAGTTTCCATGGTAGTAAAGAATTACTAAGAATAAAACATAACATAAATACTGGAGAGGCCCGGGAAATAGCTCAGTAGAATAAGCACTTGCCTGGCAAGTGTAAGGGCTTGAGTTCAATCCCTGGTCCTGAAAAAAAATAAATAAATACTACAATGGCAAATATATGACCAGAACTTTTAATAGTTTGAAGATAAGATATCACACAAAGTTCTAGTATGTCATGTACATTGACAGTGTCCATGATGCTTACAGGTAGCCAAGTGTACCTTGTGGGACTGAGCTGTGGTTATTTCCTTGATGTCCACTCTGTAGACCCATACAATATCATGATCCATAGGGTGCAGAAGTACAATTGTAGAATATGCTGATGGACATATTTTATGGTTGTGTACAAAAGAATAGTTGAAAGACTGCTTTTGTATACCTCTTTTTCTCCTGTGTTTAATTGTTTGCTCTATTTGGTGTGTCTTTTCCATTCTCCTTCATGGAATTGTCATTTATTTTTTGTTTTTCTGACACAGGGTCTTGCTATGCAGTGCAGACTGGCCTTGAGCTCACTTTTGTAACTCAGGCTGGTCTCAAACTCACACTGATCCTCCTGCCTCAGCCTCCGAGGTGCTGGGATTACAGGCATGTGTCACCACACACAGTGGAGTTGTGGTCATTTTGATCCCTCTCTAGAATATCTTTCAGTAAACTGTGTAGGATTGGCTTTGTCGTCATGAAATTCTTTAGATGTTCTTTTTCTTGGAAGTATTTCACGTCTCCATTATACTAGAAAGAGAGTTTTGCAGGATATATCAGTCTGGGTTGGAATTTGTTTTCTTGCAAGACTTGTAGTACTTTGCTCCATGCTCTTCTTGACTTGATAATTTGTAAAGAGAAAGCAACCATTATTCTAATGCATTTTCCTTTAAATGTGATCTGTTTCTGTTCTCTAGCAGCTTTCAGTATACTGTTCCCATGCTGAATTTCTGGGATCTTGATTATTAGATGTCTATGTGTGTTTTTAATTGGGTTGATGTTATCTGGAGTTCTATATGCTCTGGCTATCTGAATGTCAAATTGTTTCTCCATATTTGGGAATTTTTCTGCTATTACTTCTGTCTATATTCTTTTTATATCATTTATATTGACCCTTTCTTTCTCACTGATGCCTGTTAGTCTTATGTTGTTCATCTTCACATCATTTTGCAGATGTTAGATTATTTTTCCTGCATCCTTGTTATTTTTGAGCGACCTTTTCTTGCTTCTTCACTAGGTGCAATGGTGGTGTTTTTAAGGTCTGAAAGTCTATTTTCACTTTCAATGAAATGGTTTTGCCAGTTTGTGATTGAGGTTTTAAGTTCCTGTATAGCACTTTGACTCTGCTTCATGCATTCTGTTACTTTCCTCTGTTGCTCATTCAAAGATTCCATAATTTTTCTATTCTCCTCTATTTTTTTCAGTGTCTTCTTTAGAAGCGGTTAGTGCGTCTCTTGTTACAGTTATCATTTCTTTTTTTACTTCAGAGATTATTTCTGATCTGACTTCCTCTATACCTTTCTGCAGTTGTTTCTTTACTTCAGACACTATTACCTCAGAGATTACAGGTGTGTGATTTCCAATTTCTTCTATACTATTGTCCCCTGTATTTGTTCTGGGTTGACTTCAGGACTGAGAGTGCATTTTGCTCCTTCTCTTTGTCATTTTGTATAGCGCTTTGGTGTAGAACTTTGGTAGAGTTCTTACCTGCCAGATCTGGATCTACCATGTTCAACTCGATGAGGTGAGTGTGGCTTGGGTCTGCCTGCTGAACTCCACGTCTTCCTGCTGTAGCCCTTGGAGGGCAGGTGAATCTGCTGTGCCACTCAGGCAAGATGTTCTCCTCCCAGATCAGCTGAGTGGGTCTTGTCTTTAGCCTCTCTACAGGAAGTTTTGTGGCAGTCTTCCGCACTGGGCCTATCTGACAGGTTAAGTTGCACTCACATGCCAGGCCCTGTTGCTGGGTCAAATGAGTTTCTCGGGGACCCAGGGCAGTCTCATCACATGACAGGCAAGTTTTCTGAATTGAATGTGTTTCCAGTGGGCCAGGGCAGTCTCACTCACATGCTGAGCCTGATTTCTGGGTCGAATTCCAAAGTCCTCTTTTCTAGTTTTTCATAGGAATGTAAGCTTTATTGTAAACATCAAGTTTTGTTTTGAGTTGTGGTTATTCCACTGTGTTATAGAGCACTGAATGTATCCCTCCTATTTAGCCATATTATGGTACACATGATCCAATATCCCTGTTCCCCTTTTTCTTCCTTTTCCTAGAATGTAAGGATCACTATACTATTTACCTCTATGAAATCAATTATTGCAGCTTGCATCTGTGTTGTGGTACTTTCCCCATAAGCCTCACTGTGTTGAAGTCTTGGCTACTCATGGGCTTTTGGGAAGTGATTGTATCATGAGGACTCTCATTTCTTCAGGGGGTAAATCCACTAATGAGATGAAAAGTTGATGGCATTATTGGAAGGTGGTAGAAATAGGAGGAGAAACCTAGTTGAAGGGCCTGCCACTTGAAAATGTGAATTTAAGGCCTATATCTGCTTCCTGGTCCCACCCCTTTCTGGTCTCTGTCTCTGTGTCTCTGTCTCTCTCTCTCTCTCTCTCTCTCTCTCTCTCTCTCTCTCTCTCTCTCTCTCT
>PVJA010045450.1:0-15638 GCA_004027025.1 Myocastor coypus
CCTTTTTTTTTTTTGTCTTTTTCGAGACAGGGTCTCACTATGCAGTTCAGGCTGGCTCTGAACTCACTTTTGTAGCCCAGGTTGGTCTCGAACTCCCACTGATCCTCCTGCCTCAGCCTCCTGAGTGCTGGGATTACAGGCATGCTCAGAACCTTTGTTTGTATATTCATTCATTTTTATGGCCGGCTCAGCCTGCCCTGAGGGCAGGGCTGGCGCAGCCTGTGGTGCCGGGGATCGAACCGTGGTCCTTGAAGCCGCCCAAGCTTTCCCAAGCAGGCGCTTTAGACCACTGAGCCATCCCACGGGGCCCCAGATCTAGGCCATCTTATCTTAGGATCACACACCAAGAGAACTGAAGATAGCATTTTGTGATCAGGCTGGATGTGGACTTAAAAACTTTTTCTATGTATGTGTCCTGGATCTGTGTGTTGGCACGTCGCCCCCACTTTCCAGCTGGCCAGCCACTCTCTGATCTGCTGCCTCATTTTCTGGAGTGGCATATCTATATAAAAATATAAAATGTATACAGTATATTCTTTTGCATCTGAGAGATGCCCATTTTTTGATTGAGTCTTTGTGTTTTGGGGGCCCAAGAGACAGTCAGCTAAACTGTTGTCCCAATTTTGCTATTGTCAGGTGTTTATTTGAAAAAACTTATTTAAATACTGACTTCCACGCCACACAATAATTTGCACACATTAATTACCAAGTGCTTCTGCAATGCACCCCTTGGGCACACAGTATGGCTAATTCATGAACACAAAATACCGCTTCTGGGCATTTTGACTAAAACGCTCTGCAAAAGAAAAACATTAAGTAATTGTATGAAGCAGGTCCACCACGACCACTGAATGCGGGGCCAGCAGTTTCCACCAATTGAGACCCTGGTACGACAACACAGGTGTGTGGTGAATTACCTAAAGCCATTTTACTACTCACAGATGGACAGCAAGGGATGACAGAGGCCAAAAGTTCATGGCGAGTCAGTCCCCCAAGGCTCTAGAAGGCTGCTTAGGTGAGGATGGAGTCTCACCTGCATTTATCCCACATTGTTTCACAGCCGAAGGACTTCAGAAACAACAGACTGGTTTTATACCTCATACTGGCTAAAGCACTGCAGCGTTGCTGCATTGTTAGCAGGTTCTACATTACGCTGAGAACTACTGCAGCAAGAAATGGGTCTGGGCCAGGGATGGCGGGATGGCTCAGTGGTCTAAAGCGTCCGCTTAGGAAGCAGCAGGGAGTGTGGCTCAATCCCCAGAACCACATGCTGCGCCAGCCCCACCACCAGGGCAGGCTAATTGGGCCAGAATTTTAAAAGTGGGGGGAAATGGGGGCAAGGAAACTGCATCACCAGGGCCACCCAGGACTTACCTAACACATCACTCAGATGTGCAGGGATAATTGGAGGGAAAAAAGGCACAACTGTCTTTGTACTCTTGTATTGAAAATAAAAAAAAAAAATCACACATTGAAAAATCACACATAGAATATTTTTAATATAGGCAGTCCTTAATATCACTCGACTTAGAATCAGAAAATTAATAATTTAAAGCTTATTTTTATTTCCCATAGTGAGCACAGCATGTGACTAGGTATTATCTCAAGTGCTGTATATGTCTCTAACATTTTATTTAGTCCTCTTGACCCAAAGACTGACACTCATGTCATTCCTTTGTTGCAGAGGAAAGTACGGAGCCATGGAGACTACGGAGAACTTGACTGCTAACAGGAAGGAAGCTGAGACTCAAACACAGCTTGAAAGATGCTAGAATACTGCGTCCAAAAAACTGAAGCTGATGATCCACTGGAGATAGAAGAAAGCAATGTGGAGAATGGGCACCAGGAAAAAGAAAGAAAGAAAGAAAGAAAGAAAGAAAGAAAGAAAGAAAGAAAGAAAGAAAGAAAGAAAGAAAGAAAGAAAGAAAGAAAGAAAGGGAAAGAAAATTGAGTAGAATAAAAGAGTACTGAAAACAATCAGTGCATCACAGATAAGGTGTTATTTATGCAATTTTTCTTTTGAATACATAGTTAAGAATCTTGTAAACTAGTTCTTGATGTAGCATGCATTTTTGTTGTAAAATATGAAAATATATTATATGAACATTAAAAGAAATAATGTGATTTTTAAAAGAGGTAACATCACAGCTTAAGTTTTGTTTTGTATTTTTGAGACAGGGTCTCATGGTGCTATTCAGGCTGGCCTTGAACTCACTTTGTAGCCCGGGGCGGCCTCAAATGCACAGCAACCCTCCTCCCTCGGTCTCCTAAGAGCTGGGATTATAGGTGTAGACACTATGCCTGGCTGAGAACTTAATTTTTAAAAGATTTTGTGTAATGATTATCATAAGATGGGAGATATATGTAGGCCCATATCTAAATATTCTATTTTTGTTTTAAAAAATACATGCAAAAATGGAAAAAAAATCAGTTATCTACTGATTAGACTGAGAAAATTCATACCAAACCAAATCACACACATGCAAAAATAAGGTAGACACATAATCTCATTTATTTTTTAAAGCACAGAGGAGCTCACTCAGTAAAATAACAATAAGCAAATCATACAAATAGATGTCTATTTATGAATATACACATACATATATATATATATATATATATATATATATACATATTCTTAAGAGCAGTCATCAGGAATTCACTAACAATATAAAGTGATTTTGATTAAGGAGTGTTTTCTAATAAGTTTTTGAGTTGAAAGTGGATAGGCAAGTCACAGCAACACAACTGATCAGATAAGAATGACACCTGTTAGCCAAGTCCCTTGAACTCCACAGACTACAAAAGTCCTCTTGGGTTTTTTTGTTTTGTTTTGTTTTGTTTTTGTGGGACCAGGGTTTGAACTCCCAAACTTGCATTTGCCAGGCAGGCACTTGTGCCACGGAGCTGTCTCCCTGGTCCCCATCAAAAGTCCTCTTGGGAGTTACATTGAATTGCACCAATTGAATTTAA
The DNA here is from genome assembly GCA_004027025.1 of Myocastor coypus. Taxonomy (NCBI): domain Eukaryota; kingdom Metazoa; phylum Chordata; class Mammalia; order Rodentia; family Myocastoridae; genus Myocastor; species Myocastor coypus. The sequence continues at coordinate 2,974 of PVJA010045450.1, forward strand.
TTCTATTTTATTTCTGTTTAATCTTTGTACTTCATTAAATTTGAACTAGACCTACAAACCATCCCACCAGCTCTTCATCTCTGTCATACTCAAGGTTGTTTCAGGGGAAGCAGGTGAGGGTAAGTGCAAAAACACACATGTTGGCCAACACCGGGGTTTTGTGTGTCTTCTTATCAGTGTCCTCCTTTCCAGGTCTTTGGACAGTTTTTTTTTTTTTTTTTTATTAATTTCATCTGTGCATTCCTTTTGTCTCTTCATAGACATATGAAACATGAAGTCTGAAGTTCTACCTAAAGTAGTCAATGGATCAAAAATTGCATACAACCTCTTTAACTCTTAAAAAAAAATCCTCAAAGTTCCTAACAACCCTTATTATTTACAAATAACTTCAAGTCATGACACACTTCTCAGTCTACCTTAAATAACTCAGAGCACTCCTCAGACCTACAAATGTTTTCAGTAGCAGAGACAAATTGAAAAATGGACAACAGTGAAAAGATGTCCAGTGGCCTTCAGGAGCTTCTAGTTCTGGCTATCTCCTAGGTATCCTGCAAGATAGAACTGATACTGCCAGCCTGTCTTTGAAGTTTTCCATCTGTCAGGTTCTGAGGTAAAAAACAAAACAAAACAACCAAACAGGAAGAACTTAAAGAAATGAAAACAAAAACAGGAAGAGTCTGGTGGGGAATGAAAAGTCAAACGTAGCGAGATCTCACACCCATTACGCTTCCTGTCTAAGATCTCGCCGACAGTCGACAGTTGCTGAGAGGAATGTTCATGGGCACACTTCAAAATCAGCGTGTTTCCTACCCTTTCCTTTCCTGAAACTTGAAGGATTCTCACTGAAGTAGAAAAGCAGTTCAGTGGAGTTCAAAGGAAACTTGTTTTGAAATCAACTTGGATTCCAAACCCTTTGGACAATTCAATTAAAGAAGCAGCTGGGAAAATAAAGGAGTAATGTCTCCTTTATCTTGGTTGCTGACTAGGACATGGTCTCACACCCTGATCTTTTGCCAAGCTCTCTTCTCTTTTGAAAGTCAATTTTATGTTAACCAATGAGCCTCCTATTTTGTTGTGGCTGCAAACATATTTGTAAATATATACCAAATGATAGGTACAAATACGGTTTTACATTTTAAAATGTACTCATTGAAAATACAGTGATATAGGGCATAGAGAAGTGATGACAGCTTTATTTCTTTCCTGCCAGAGAACAAACCACTCAAACCTAAAGTACCCAACAGAAATGGCTTGGGAGAGCACCTCTCCACAATCCAGAAAGTTATCCTACATTAGGCAAAGGCAAAATTTCAAAGTGCAGAACATCTGGCTCCATGTATGGCTAATGTCCATCATACTGAAAAAAATGCATATTTAACATCCAGGAACACAGCACTGGGGGAGCAAAATACTTAAGTTACAAAGGATACAGAGAAATCAAAGTACATATAACTATTTCAGCACATCCTGTTTTTACTAGAAAAGTTAACCACTTCTTAACACAACATTGGGGCTAAACTGAATGTGGAACAAAATGTTTGCATACAGTCATTATTCTTACTTCTGATACTATACTTAATTTGTAGAACTGTATGTGAAGCCCAAGTCTACATGAAAACTGGAGTTCATTACCAAAATGTTCATTTTTATGGACAGTGAAAGCATAGGGTCCTGAGAAGTCCAGAAGAAGCTGTTTGTAATCACAGGCTCTCACGCATCTCACCCAAGGTCCTGAGCTTATTTGTTTGGCTGGACAACATGTAACCAAGTTCCTTTGGCAGGGGATGATACCCAGGCCACAAAACATTTGCCAGCACTACGCAGAAATGGTGAGAAATCTGGTAGAACTACTTTGATGTGGCTCTTGAATTACAGATACTGGAAATACAGACTGACAGTGGGAATGAGATTTATGGGGTTATGAGTATCCCACAGAACAAACTATGCTGTTTTCTTTATAAGAAAATTATGTTGCATCATTAATGCAGTATATATACGATCCAATCTGAAAGAGTTGCATCATGAAAAGGATGTGAGCAAACTATTGTTGGATTAAAACGAATACGTGAAAGTCATATTCACCCTATAGGACAGGAATTGTGTTCTTCATTGTGCAAATATGTGATGAACTATGTTTCATAAGTTTTCTGTTATAAGCTAATATTAAGAAGTTATACTCAAGTCCTAGGAATAAATGTTGTGCTGCATTGAAGAAACCTCTTTCCTTTCCTTGTTTGTTTGGTTGTAGGGCTTGGCATAAATTAGAAGACACAAGACGAAAGTAAGACACCAGCACTTTCTGAGAACTGACCCTAGGATCATGATGTGATTTTAATTCTAGGTTATGGGAAAGGACACTATTTTAGTTAGGAAAAATAACATCACATTGTTTAATATTCCCAGATGGCTAGAATATAAATATTAACTGGAATAGTTGTGTATCTTGTATTATGCTATAATCTGAATATCGGGCTAATTTTTAAGGAATTAAACAGACAATTGGATAGAATGAAAAAACATAGCACTTTCAATATATAGAGTTTAATGATTTCCAGTACTATTTCTTTAACATAACTTGTCCTTCATTTGAAAGATCTAGTATATTAATATTTGAGGATGAAATTTCCAGCAGGTACAGTATAGGGTTGGGTAGAACAGGCCACGGCAAATGAGTCTCCTATCTCATCAGCAGCTCTTGGACGTCCAGTGACTGGACCCAATTTATGAAGGTGCGAATCTACACAACAGTGGCTTTGGAATTTGTTTCTCTTATAATAAAATGAAGCAATTATAACATCGCATAGTTACAAACTAAGATGGTTTTAAAGTACACAAAATACAACAAGTTATGCCATATAGTTATGTGACTAATGTTCCTAAGAGGCTTTAAGATTTAATGCTCAACTTCTGTCAAATATTTTGAAGCACAGAACTATATTTAAAAAGCACTTGGCTTTCAATTTTTCATATTCATCCCTGAAAGAAGGCAAAACACAATGATCACAGCTCTCTGAAATGTAAATTCCACTAAATTTATATTTTCTAACACCAGGTCAATCTAGAAACACATTTTACAATTCAGCAAGTTATCTCTCTAAATCAGTGTGCTCAGGATATAATTTTTAAACACAATCTGAAGCGATTTTCCAACATTTGTCCACAGTCTAACATTCGCTCCTTCATAAAAATATACCCATGGGTCCATTTTCATTTCCATAATTTTCATTCTTAGTACCTCAAAATATCTAACCAGATAGGAATATCTTTTCTCTCTGTATTTCCATATCTGAAAAAAGATTTATTCACCCCCATAATAAGCCACCGCTAGTAATAACATTCTCTTTTGCTAGTTTCAAGTAAATCTGAGCAGCTCAAAAGATTGTCATGAAATTACGAACCTGCCAGCCAGAGCTGGGATTATACTTCCTTCAAACAATTTACCAAGTGAATACAGTAACTAGACACAGAAAGAGACCATCATCCCCAGAATGAGGTACGGTTTTTGATTTTCTGACCCTGGCTGGGCCTAAGCGAGCTACAGAAAGAACCAGGTCATCCCAGGAGAACCTTGGGTTCTTACAAGGGCCTTACACTGAGCTAGAAAATGGAACCACCTGCTTTCCGCCCACATAAACCTCCTCAATATTTCGGTCATCTCCTGAAAGAAAAAGAAAATAATTCATTAAGTGTTTCTGTGCTGTTGATTATTTTAATTGCCATTAACAAAGCTTAAAAAAAAAAAAAAAAAAAAAGCAAGCTGCCTTCCTCTCCTCCCTTTCCTCGTGTTGCTCATGATCTGGTCAGGATGACGTGATCAGAAGACACCACTGCTAATTTGAGGATTAACTCTAGGCAGGAATGACACTGAGCTGCAACCACCCGCATCCCTGTCCTTTCAGCTGAAGGGGTTGCTGGCATTCTCAGCCCCAGTTGCAAGAGGCATATAGAATCATAGTCAACATGGTGTCACGAACTCCTCAGAAAGCGACACTACCCTCCTCCATAGTTCACACAGCACAGACCCGCACAACAGCAGGCGAGGCAGAGGTCAGCCTTTGCATTGTTCCTCATTTTTCTCTCAGTGAACAGAGTTGAAGAGGCATTCAGAGAAGCACATGAGGGGCGAGTCCAGGCCATACTCACCACACATGCAACAGGACAAAACAGACTGAGGTACGGAAGGAGTGAAGAGGGTTGAAAGTCAAGATCTCCTCCTCTTTGTCCTTCATAGCTGACCTTAGACTTACAGTGTATGCTCTACATGTTCGTGTGCATTTCAAACTAAATATTGTGACATACACAGGGTTTGATGCTGAGGAGGGTTAAAAATGAATCAGCCGGGCGTGGTGGCTCACGCCTGTAATCCCAGCACTCGGGAGGCTGAGGCGGGAGGATTGGTAGGAGTTCGAGACCAGTCTGGGCTACAAAAGTGAGCTCAAGGCCAGCCTCAACTGCATAGCAAGACCCTGTCTCAAAAAGACACACACACAATAAAAAAATGAATCAAAGCTGACAACATGCAAAGTTTAATATGTGGTAAAATGAATACAGAGAACTCTACCCCAAGAAAATACAAAGACTATTCAGCACAGAGCTACACATGTACCTACCTAGATAGAAGAACTTCTGGATGATAGCCTAAAATGGAAAATAAAGATCATAAATACAGGTACTATCTTGTACATTTAGAAAAGAAAATTCACAGCAAACTGGTTGGCAAAGCCTAGAAATTAAAATCTACTTATCAATGTCAAAATCTATTTCTAGAACAGTCATTCTTCCAGATACATAAAAACCTACAACAAATAAACAAAAGCTGAATCCACTGGTTATTAACAAATATTGGTCCACTGGCAGAGTATCAGAAAGTTACGCATATACAAAGGTAAGGCCTCCAGAGAAAAGTGTTATATAAATTAAAGAGACTAGTGAAATGATTAAAATATTTCAGGAGGTATATGAATAGAAAATGATTAGATGAATGGGATTCTCAGAAACTCGCTCCAGTAAAAGAATAAGTAATAATGTAAGGCTAATGATGGAGTCAGGACACTCTATCTAGAAAGTAAAACCTAGAAGGTCACTATGACCTCCCTTTCCTTCACTTCCTTTCTTTCTGAAACAGGTGCTCAAATCTAGGAAGAATTTTCTGATTTTCCCCTCAGTCAGGTCAGAAGGTCTTCTGGTGAGAGGTGCCCTCATTATGTTTAGTGGCAAGGAGCATCCTCATTTATATAAAAGGTCATGTAGAAGCTGACCAATCAGATCTTGCTGTCATTAGTTCTATATCATTAGATCTTCCTCTTCTACTTATTTTATTTCTCTACAAGTCTACCTTCTAGATCAAACTTAGAATAAAAGTTCTCAGCTTTTGTCATTTCTTTGGGCTTTCATTTAAGAAGGATATTTTACCACACAAAACTTAGTATGTTTTCTGGCCCATCTGTCTCTTGCTGTAGTAGATTTCAACTTGAATTTACCATGGCAGAGGAGGAGATGATTTTCCTCCCCTGAAGCAACAAAAGATACCAACTTGAAATAATTCAGTGTTTTGCTTTGAAACACCTCAGAATGATAGATTTATTGTCACATTTATGTTAATAAATAGAACAATTAATAAATGACAATAGTTACTTCGTTTTTTGGAAAAGCTATCTTACAAACAGCATAATGGTCGCAGAGTGGTGTGTTTGAATTTAGACTCTGCTAGGTAACTATAGCTAGGAGGCCTTAAGTGAACCCTGTAGCTTCTCCTAAGCCTCACTGACACTACCATTAACACTTTAGTATTAATCGTGCTTATCTCTCTTGAAGTTGCTCTGACGACTGCACAGAATTAAGTCTGAGAGCGCTTAGCACTGAGCAGCCACTCAGTGTGAGCTAACTGTACTGTAGTTCCTTATAAACACGCAAACCCAGCTGCACAAATGTACAAAATACAAATATTTTCTTACTACGTAATTTTCTTTTTCATTTCTTCTTTTTTCATTTTTTTGAGACACGGCCTCCCTCTGTAGTGCAGGCTGGCCTCGAGCTTGCAGCAATCTTGCCGCCCCACCCAGCCCTCCAAGGGCTTCAGGTCACAGGCACGTGCCACCACGCTTGGCTAAATTTTCTTAACATTGCTCTCATGACGTGATAATAGTCATTAAAGCAATCTGACTTCTCTTTACGATTTTCCTGCATCCCCTCGGGATGGTTCAGGTTTTCGTTCTCTCTCTCTCTCTCTCTCTCTCTCTCTCTCTCTCTCTCTCTCTCTCTTTTTCTACAGGGAAGCTATCACAACTTCCATGAGATAAACATCTTCACTAAACTTCCTCTTACCTCAAAAGCATCCGAGGCAAAATCCCCGTGAAACAGGTCAATGGGAGAGTCAGATGCTTTGGGGTTGATCAGGAGGGCATCAAATTCCTTGCCCACTTGGAAGTTGCCAATCTCACTGTCCAGTCCCAGGGCTACAGAGAGGAACAAGGGAGCACACGGTCAGTTCCACAGGCCATCCAGTCACGCTGACGAGCCAGTCTGCTAGAAGAGAGTCTGCCAACACAGCACTAGAAAACAATTAGTATCTTAATAGTGGGGCAGAAGAGTTCTCTTATTTAAATAGGTCACGTGAATTCTACTTATGAAAGCTAAGTCAAGACAGGAAAGCAAAACCTGAGAATAAAAAGTTCCCTTGATCACCATAATTACAATTTTGAGGGCGTCTGTATCTCAGCTCTGCCAGGGCACTTCATGGGCAGCTTGGCTATGCTTTGCTAAGTCTGAGAAACACAACTGGCACAATATCGGTCTTCTCTTTCCTTTTTCTCCCCATAACACTCCAGCTCCTTTGCCTGTTTTCTCATGAAACAGCTGACAAGATTAATTTCCTTTTTCTTTATGTTTTATTTATCTGGTACCAGGTCTCCCCATGCAGCTCGGACTTGTAGTGAGCCTCCTGTCTCAGCCTCTCAAGCACTGGGATTACAGGCATGAGCCACCATGCCCAGAATCAGTGGCCAGTATGGCACATGGTACCAGAGACTAAACCCAGGTCCTTTGTTTGACAAGCAGGTGCTTAGACTGCTGAGCTATCTCCTCAGCCCTGTAAAGATTTATTTTCATGGCAAAAAAATGGGCCTTAAGTTTTTGAAAAATTATTTTGTATATTTGCCAATGCAGATATATCCCTTGTAAATTCTTGTATATCCATTGTGGTTTAAATCCTTTAGATAGAAAAAAAAAAAAAAAAAACACCTCACTTGGCAAAGTAAACAGCTTCTCATAATTCAAGAGTCCCAATGATTTTGAAATGGGACCAGATGCCTTGTAACCTCAAAGGGTTTCTAGTTGCCCGAGAAAATGGTTTTCTAAAATAAGGCATAGATCAATCATGTGTGTGGACTTGGCCCATCTCTCCGCTGTAACTCCTGTCTGTGATTACTGGAGGCCAGGGAAGAACATCTGTCCTCTCCACGATTTAGTTTGAAAAGAATTACAGATAGCTTTCCTGGTCAATGCAGGCATTGATGCTAAATCTCCTTACAGTTCATAATCCAAGCAAGTGAGCTGTCGGATGGAAACATGCACAGAAGTAAGGTTAACTAGCGTGCAGCGATTGATTTGAGCCGTTACACAGGATGGCTGCGCTCCATTATGGTCAAAATGTAGCCTGCTCTGAAAGAGCTGAGTAGGTCTTCCCTGGGAGGCAATGCAGTCGCAGATACGTATCTTATGAGCATGTATTCTGCCTTAGCGAGGCCGAGTCTTTGTTCCAACTTACTGTTCTTGTTCTTAAAAGATTATCTAAATGGAAACTCTGATTCTCAGAAAAGAAAAAGATCTTTTTTAATCTAAAAAATCCTCATAGCAAGAGAGCGGTTATGAAAATCATTAGTAATGTTAAAAGCTGTTAGATGCCCTTCTAACTGTAGGGGGAAGGGTCACATATGACAGAAAAATCCCTAGAAATTTTTCTCCTTCACTGATTGTACTCTACCTCCGATGTCCTCTAAGAAAGAAGCATGAGTTTCCAATAACTTCTTGGCATTGTGGGCATTCATCGTAATGCCTATTCAGTATAAAGCTGTTGTGTCTTTTATAGGCCAGATAGCTAGCTCCATATTATGAAAACCTGAAGAGTTTAAGAATGAGCTAACCAAAAAAAGACACAGTGCTTTCAATGAATTTGTTTTTGTTTTTGTTTTGTCAATTTTAATCTTACCATTTCATTGGTTTTTATCATGTATTTCACAATTATTGCTTTCAATGAATGTGAAAAATGGCATAATTCAGATTGCTACAGATGGACCCAGTTGTGAGGAAAGCAAATTAAATGAAGTTGAGGAATTCTACTTTTGCTCTTCAGAGAAAACATTAGCTATGTGTAATGATTCGTATGTACTTTGATCTTCAGGAGAGTGACCTCAAAGGCTGTGCCAGGGCCCAGAAAATGACACACTTCATTTTATTCATTTATTTTTTCATTCATGTATTTGGCACACAGATCGGATTCATAGTGATCCACCTGTTTACAGCCTTGCAAGAGCTGAGATTACAGGCTTGTACCACTATGCCCAGTCTCAATTACTGGCTCAGCACCTGGGGGTAGGGCCAGCACAGCAAGCTCAAGAATCGAACCCTGGCCTCTGTGCCTGCTTGTAGGTACTTTAATCCACTGAGCTGTTTGGCCAGCTCTGAACCCCAACACTTGCACTTGCCAAAGCAGGCACTTAGATTGCTGAGCTATACTGCTGGCCCAAATGCCACACTTTAAATAGGAATCCACTTATTTTGTTCCAACTATAGTAAAGAATCAAGTTAAGAAGAAGTCCTATTATAACAGTCACCCAACAGCCCAGAAACACAGATTTAAAAGGTACATTGCAAGGCAGAAGGGATTTGGTAGGCGTCTTAGAATGGCTTGATCAGGAACGGATCCTGCTGAAGCAAAGGACACACAGCCTAGAATAAAAAAAGGATTTGTTAAATTCAACTTGCTTGCATGCGAAAAATAGTGGAACAACTTGAACCAAACTGAGATGTGAAAGCACCGTGATAATATGGCTACATGAGCCTCACCCTGAAAAGACGGGTGACTTGAAACTCAGGAGTCTGAAATATGAAGTCGCGAGGCTTACGTGGCTATTTTACTGTTCTTGAAATGTTCTTTACAGTGTTTATTACAACGTAGAGCATTCAGGGGAGAGACAGGAAGTTGAGTTTAGAGGGACAGTCCTCATCTTTTGATCACACCTCATTTCTAAGACACAGAATAACCATGCTACATCTATATCTCTCTATCTTTGTGTGGTTTTAACTTTCATTGGCTATCTATGATTTAATGCTATTTTCACTATCATCCACTCAGATTATGCTGAAATGACTTAAACCATAGATTCCCATTTTAAAGTAAAAATACAGTTATACATGAAAACTGAGAAGAGCTAAAGAACATTTGCTTATAGGTCCATTATATTTTAATATCTTTCTTCTTTTAAAGAGCCATGAGTAATTAGCATATTTAAATATATTCACCAAATACATCCATGGTTGAGATAGGATTCACAGAGGACCACTGTGGGGAGCTGCCTTGTGAGAGCCTCTCTATTGTAATGCTGAAACAAGAGCATTCCTTGTGTCTTAAGACCTCCCCTGGTTGCAAGGTAACCGCTGACGCTGACAAAGATTCCGTTTCCCCTGCTACCTTTACTTAAACCCCGTTCACTTCTTCAATAAACGAGACTTGATCAGAATCCTGTCTTGTCTCCATTTCTCGTGTCTCTTGCCCTGCCTTTGTCTTAATCCCCGCTCCTTTCTCAGGTGAGAACCCATCTACAAACCTGCCGGCCAGGTCAGAACACAAGATAGTGGAGCATAGAAGGTAAGAATCAGCACCCTGGCAGATTTTCTGTACTCAAATCATGGCACTTTGCAGCTTATCAGTCTAGCAAAACTCACCTCAATTCCTTGCTTGTAAAAAGGAATTAAGAGCAGGGCTTGTGAGAGTTCAGTGAGTGCATAATGGCAGCGTGTTCACTGGGCCTATGTTAAGATCTTAACGAGCCTTGATCACCACTTTTACTGCGAGTACCGCTCAATCCAGTAGAGAGCCAATATCTGACTCAATGAAAGAGTAGACGATTTTAAAGAACACAAGTGCATGTGATCAATGTAAATATCCATTAAAATGATGACTATGATCATGGTCCATCAAATATCTATTCCTTTAAAGACAGTGAATTCACGGAATGATCCCTCGACCACATACCTGCACATGTATTTGCCTAGCTAAGTCTTGGGTATATTATGGGAGGTATGACAGGAACTCGGAATCACTGGATCCCACTGCCATGCACCTTTGCCTTCCATCCCAGGACACAGATTAGCAAACAGTGCAATGTCTGAGACAGAAAACAAAACAGTCATTACCTTGGCTTCCTCCCAGGGTAGCTAGTCTGAAGGCTTCTTTGAAGGTGAGGCTTTTCTCGTTTACCTTATTAATTAAAAGGACATTGGAAACCATCATGGCTCTTCTGATTGCATCAAGCATGGAATAGGAGTAACCACCGGCCACATCTGTCACAGACAAAAAAGCCAGAACAGGAACTCTATGAGGGCAGGTGGAATAGCAGGTACATACTACTGTGCTGATCAGCGTTCCATCTTTGATATACACCCAGAAAAGCCCTTATGTAGAAATAGAACTTAGCTACAAATCAACATTCCAGCGACTTTGAAACCTGTATTCGTATCAAACATATTCCTATATTAGTCTCCTAGGATTGCTGCAACAGACTGCAATTACTCCTTTCACAGATTTGGAAGTCAGAAGTCTAACGTACTAGGGCCAGCAGGGTCACGGTCCCCATAAAGGCTCTAGGGGAAAGTCCTGCCTTCCTTGTGACAGCTTCTGCTAGCTGCTGGTATTGCTTGTATTATCTCAGTACGACTCCAGTCTCTTGTTCCCATCTCAAGCTGCCTTGCTCCCTCTGTGGCTTTCCACGTCTCCTTTTCCGTGTCTTATAAAAACAGGCCACGGATTTAGGTCCACACTGTCTTAGACTGGTTTCATCTTGCCATCTGTACCTTAGTTACAACTAGAAAGACCTTATTCCCTATCAGGCCATACAGGTTCCAGGAGACATATTTTGGGGTCATAATTCAAAACCTTATAATAATCAACTTGTTAATAACACTAAGAGGTTAATTTTTGAATATTTCCCAAACTATCACAAAAATGTTTCAAGTATGTCTGCATAATTTCAAAGATAATTTAGGTAATATAACATGATTTAAAATAAAGTCAGGTCTATGTTCTAAAACCTTGTACTAAGTTTATATTAAACAAGATGAGAATTTTCTCTCTCTCTCTCTCTCTCTCTCTCTCCCTCTCTCTCTCTTTCTTTGAGACAGGGTTTTACTATACAGTTCCAGCTGGCCTTGAACTCACTCGCCTTATAGCTCAAATTGACTTTGTTTTCTTTTTCTTTTTTTTTCTTTTTGAGACAGGGTCTCAGTATGCAGTTGAGGCTGGCCTTGAGCTCACTTTTGTAGCCCAGGCTGGTCTCGAACTCGCACCGATCCTCCTGCCTCAGCCTCCCAAGTGCTGGGATTACAGGCGTGCGCCACCACGCCCGGCCTCAAATTGACTTTGAATTCACAGTGATTCTCCTGCCTCAGTTCACTGAGTGCTTGGGTTACTCGTATATGCTGCCATACCCAGCAAGAGGAGAACTTTAGAAAACTAAAAAGCTGCTTATCCTCTAGGATGAACATATATATTGGGAAATTAGTATAATAACTAGATAATGCTGATGTAGCCATATTTCTAAATTGGTTGTTATCATGAGAATTTTTAGTGATTTAAATAAAGTAACTAATTATAATAAGTTGAAACATTACGTTTGAGAAGAACAAATGTACCAGGTAATAGTAAATGAATTTGTATAAATGAGCTAGCATGTTGCACTGTACATCAACTTTTAGCAAGGGTTCCTTCTGTCATTTCTTGGTAGACATACATAATTTTGTTTGTTTGTTTGCAGTACCAGGAATTGAACTCAGGACCTTGCACTGGCCAAGCAGGCTCTTATACCACTCAGCTACTTCCCCAAGCCTTGTCTATACACAGAAAAAATGAGTAGAAGCTATTTCTTGTTTAATAGCGGTTATAGACAGGAAGAAGGGGAGATGGAGAAATTATTGGTGAATGTAGACAAAATTACAAAGAGAAAGGCAAGAGGCTGGGGAGATAGCTCTGTGGCACAAGTGCCTGCCTGGCAAGTGCAAGGTCAGGAGTTTGAACCCTGGTCCTGAAAAAAAAAAAGAAAGAAAAGCAAGTTCGGGTGTGGCACTATAGATAATATACTGTATATTTGCAAAAAATTTAATAGATTTTTAAAAAAATCTTCCTTCCTTCCTTCCTTCCTTCCTTCCCTCCTTCCTTCCTTCCTTTCTTCCTTCCTTCCTTCCTTCCTTGCTTGCTTTCTTCCTACCTTCCTTCCTTCCTTCCCTCCTTCCTTCCTTCCCTCCTTCCCTCCTTCCTTCCTTCCTTCCTTCCCTCCTTCCTTCCTTCCTTCCTTTCTTCCTTCCTTCCTTCCTTCCTTGCTTGCTTTCTTCCTACCTTCCTTCCTTCCTTCCCTCCTTCCTTCCTTCCCTCCTTCCCTCCTTCCTTCCTTCCT
>PVJA010045451.1:0-15639 GCA_004027025.1 Myocastor coypus
ATTAAAAAAAAAAAAAAAAAAAGCCGGGTGTGGTGGCAAACGCCTGTAATCCCAGCACTTGGCAGGCTGAGGCAGGAGGATCTATTGGTGTGAGTTTGAGACCAGCCTGGGCTACAAAAGTGAGCTCAGGGCCAGCCTGAACTGCATAGAGACCCTGTCTCAAAAAGCCTCCCTCACCCAAATATAAGCATCCCTGTCTAGACAACCCCAAAAAACACACAAGGATTCCTAAAGCTCACTTTTTAGTTTCAGTTACAAGGTAAGTAACATTTTTTTTTAAAGAATTATTTTATTTTATTTATTTATTTTTCTTGTTTCAGAACCTTTGTTTATCCACTCATTTTTATGGCTGGCTCAGCCTGCCCCGAGGGCAGGGCTGGTGCAGCATATGGTGCCGGGGATCGAACCGTGGTCCCTGAGGCGGCCCAAGCTTTTCCAAGCAGGCGCTTTAGACCACTGAGCCATCCCACCAGGCCCTGGTCAGTAACATTTTTTAACACAGCACTGTATGCAGTAATGATCAGAAAATTCCAGGAAGCAAATTAAAACATTCAATAATAAAAACCTATTTTCCACTACAGCTCTCTACTCTTTCTTTAAAATAAAACCTCAAAGAGGTGAACTTTAAAGACAGCACTCCTCACAGCTAAAAGTAAATCTTTCTTTTCTTTGAGTCAGGGTCTCACTATGCAGTTCAGGCTGCCCTTGACCTCACTTTTGTAGCCTAAGCTGCTCTCGAACTTGCACTGATCCTCCTGCCTCAGCCTCCCAAGTGTCAAGCACTGGGATCATAGGTGTGTGCCACCATGCCTGGCAGCCTTTTTTTCTTTTCTTTCTTTATTTTTTTGAAATAGGACCTTGCAGTACCTGGCAGGATGGGTCACTGGTCCAAAGCACCTGCTTAGGAAAGTTTGGGGGCTGCAGGACCGCAGTTCGATCCCTGGCACCACATGCTGTGCCAGCCCTGCCCTCAGGGCAGGCTGAGCCGGCCATAAAAATAAACAAAAGTTCTGAAACAAGAAAAAAATTAAATTAAATTAAATTAAAATTTTTAAAAAGAGATAGGACCTTGCAGTGTAGCCAGTCTGGCCTTAAACTCTTAGCAATGCTCCTGTCTAAGCCTCCCTCCCAGTGCTGGGATCATAAGCATGTGCCACCACACCTAACCATAAAAGGAATTCTTAACTGGTCTTAAAGCTAAACCATGGCTGCTGGACATTGAGACCCTGTCTCAAAACAGCCTCTAAACCTCTTTTTCCTCATTTCTTATGTAACAGCTTACTGATTATTTATGCAACTGATTTTTGTCATATGACAGAATTAGACATAAAATCCTTTCATTTTGGGGAAAGCTTATTGTCACAGTAAATAAAAAAATAGTAAGTTAAAAAATTGAAGTTTGCCGGGCGTGGCGGCGCATATCTGTAATCCCAGCACTTGGGAGGCTGAGGTGGGAGGATCACTGCGAGTTCGAGACCAGCCTGGGCTACAAAAGTGAGCTCAAGGCCAGCCTGAGCTGCATAGCGAGACCCTGTCTCAAAAAAGACAAAAAAAAAAAAAAGACAAATAAATAAATAAATAAATAAATATAAAAAATTGAAGTTTGAAGGCTCAAAAGATTCAGCAGTCTAAAGCGCCTGCTTAGGAAAGCTTAGGCAACCACAGGGACCACAGTTCGATCCCTGGCACCACATGCTGCGCCAGCCTCATCCCCAGGGCAGGCTGAGCTGGCCATAATAAAAAGAAGAAACAAAAACTGAACTTTGGAAGTAGCTTATCTACTTTTTTATTATTATTTATTTTTTCTTGTTTCAGAACTTTCCTTTGTTTTTATTTATTTTTATGGCCGGCTCAGCCTGCCCTGATGGCAGGGCTGGTGAAGCATGTGATGCAGGGGATGGAACTGTGGTCCCTGCAGCAGCCTAAGCTTTCCTAAGCAGGCGCCTTAGACCACTGAACCATCCTGCCAGGCCCTAGCTTATCTACTTTTTATTAAATTAACTTTATTAAATCTTAGTATTTAAAACACTATTGCCAGCCGGGCGTGGTGGCTCACACCTGTAATCCCAGCACTCGGGAGGCTGAGGCAGGAGGATCCGTGGGAGTTCAAGACCAGCCTGGGCTACAAAAGTGGGCTCAAGGCCAGCCTCAACTGCATAACGAGACCCTGTCTCAAAAAGACAAAAAAAAAAAAAAAAAAACACTATTGCCGCTGGGTATGATGGGGCATGCCTGTAATCCCAGCACTTTACAGGTTGAGGCCGGAGGATCAGTGCAAATTCAAGATCAGCCTGGGCTACAAAGTGAGCTCAAGGCTGGCCTGAACTGCGTAGCAGAGACCATGTCTCAAAGACAAAAAATAAAATAAAATAAAATAAAATAAACACTATTGCTAGCCGGGCGTGGTATCGCACGCGTGTAATCCCAGCACTCCAGAGGCTGAGGCAGAAGGATCGGTGTGAGTTCGAGACCAGCCTGGGCTACAAAAGTGAGCTCAAGGCCAGCCTGAACCACATAGCGAGACCCTGTCTCAAAAAGCCAAAAAAAAAAAACAAACCACTATTGCTGGGTGTGTGGCACACACCTGTAATCCCAGCACTTGGGAGGCTGAGGCAGGAGGATAGGTGTAAGTTCAAGACTAGCCTTGAGCCGGGCGTGGTGGCTCACGCCTGTAATCCCAGCACTCGGGAGGAGGATTGGTGCGAGTTCGAGACCAGCCTGGGCTACAAAAGTGAGCTCAGGACCAGCCTCAACTGCATAGTGAGACCCTGTCTCAAAAAGACAAAAAAAAGACTAGCCTTGGCTACAAAAGTGAGCTCAAGGTCAACTTCAACTGCATAGCGAGAAACAGTAAGCTTGGGGCTGGGGAGATAAGGCACAAGTGCCTGCTGGGCAAGTGCAAGGTTGTGAGTTCGAACCCTGGTCCCACAAAAAAAAAAAAAGAACTCAAAAGTAAGCTCAAGGCCCGCCTGAATTGTATACTGAGAACCTGTCTCAAAAAGACAAATAAAATAAAATAAATAATAAAATGATCAACATAGCTTACTTTAACATAATTTCTTACTGGAATTTTAAACTTTACTGCCCTGGGGGTGGAGCTGGCATAGCATGTGGTGCCCCGCCTCCAACTGCAGTCCCTATGGTTGCCTATGCTTTCCTAAGTAGGCAATTTAGACTGCTGAGCTATCTTGCCAGCCCCATTACTGGAACACATCCATGAATACTTCTGTAATTCAAATGTTTAAAAACAGAATTGTGGGGGCCCAGCAGGACGGCTCAGTGGTCTAAAGCGCCTGCTTAGGAAAGCTTAGGCGGCTGCAGGGACCGAGGTTCGATCCCCGGCACCAAATGCTGCGCCAGCCCTGCCCTCAGGGCAGGCTGAGCCGGCCATAAAAAATAAATAAATAAACAAAAGTTCTGAAACAAGAAAAAATAAATATTTAAAAAAACAAAACAAAACAAACAAGCAAAAAAAAAAAAAAACCACAGAATGGTGGGCCAGCAAGATAGCTCAGCAGTCTGAAGCACTGCTCAGGAAAGCTTAGGCGCCTTCAGGGACCATGGTTGATACTGGGTACCACATGCTGTGCCAGCCCCACCCCCAGAACAGGCTGAGCAGTCCATAATATAAAAAGATTATAAACACTAGTTATATGAAGTACACACAACCTCTACTTTCTTTTTTTTTTGTTTGAGACAGGGTCTCACTGTGCAGTTCACGCTGGCTTTGAGCTCACTTTTGTAGCCCACGCTGGTCTCGAACTCGCAGCGATCCTCCTGCCTCAGCCTCCCAAGTGCTGGGATTACAGGCGTGAGCCACCACGCCCGGCTAACAACCTCTACTTTCTAACAAAACATTGGGTTCTTTAATAATCAAGCACTAGGATCCCACTTTTTATGTTATGGGTGGCTCAGCCTGCCCTGAGGGTGGGGCTGTCGTGCAGCATGTCATGCTGGGGATAGAACTGAGGTCCCTGAGGTTGCCTAAGCAGGTGCTTTAGACCGCTGAGTTATCTCGCCCACCCAAGGATCCCTCTTTTTTTTTTCTTTTCTTTTCTTTTCTTTTTTTGTGGGACCAGGGTTCGAACTCACGACCTCGCACTTGCCCAGCAGGCACTTGTGCCTCGGAGCTATCTCCCCAGCCCCTGGGATCCCACTCTTAACCATATCAAACTTAATGCAATTTCTTTTTCAAGACCAATTCTCACTATAATAAATCATATAGCCTTTTTTAATACCAGGAATCAAATTCAGGACCTTGTGCTTGCCAGGCAATCACTAGTGCCTGCTGGTGAGCTGTATCTCCAGCTGGAACAGCTTTTTTTTTTTTTTGGCTTTTTGAGACAGGGTCTCACTGTGCAGTTCAGGCTGGCTTTGAGCTCACTTTTGTAGCCCAGGCTGGTCTCGAACTCGCAGCGATCCTCCTGCTTCAGCCTCCCAAGTGCTGGGATTACAGGCGTGCGCCACCACGCCCGGCTGGAACAGCTTTTTAAAAGGTAGTAATTTGCCCGGTAGGATGGTTCAGTGGTCTAAAGCGCCTGCTTGGGAAAGCTTGGGCGGCTTCAGGGACTGTGTTTCGATCCCTGGCACCACATGCTGCACCAGCCCTGCCCTTGGGGTGAGCTGAGCCGGCCATAAAAATGAGTGAATAAACAAAGGTTCTGAAACAAGAAAAAAAATAAATAAAAGGTAGTAATTTACCCAAGAACTATGTTCCATTCCAATAATGTTCTACAATTTTGGTCAGCTACTTTACCTGGGCTCCTTCTCCATGGTATAAGCAATTCACCACATTGTCTAAAAGGTTGATATCCAATTTCTGGCTGAAATCAAGCAGCTGGCGAGCTGCATGGTCTGCTAACATTGTCATAATTGCTGGCATAGATTACTGAAAGGCAAGGAAAAAAAGAATGAAGCTACCTGTTAAGAAGTTTTGATATTAGCACCCAAAAACTTTTCTACTAAACTTATCTTACCTTCAACCATTTTCTTACATATTTATTAGAAGACTGTGAAACTTTCACCTAATTATTACAAACTGGTAATAACAGAAACTGAATTATTTAGCTACTCCATAATTATGTAAATAGGATCCATTCAACCTTCCTTAGTATTTTTAACCTTACAGAACTTAGGTCCTACAGCCAAAATATCAAGGTTTCTTTCAACTTCCAGTGAATGAGAACTTAAGTCACACTTTACAAACAGAAACATTCCTTGATTTTGTTTGTTAATGATAAGGTCTGTTCTGTATTCCAGTCTGATTTTGAATTTGAGATTCTCCTTTAATCTTCCCAAGTGTAGAGATTACAGGTGCATGCAACCTCTCTCTGCTCCCTAAAAATATACTTTAAAATTTTAGGTATTTGCTAATAAGGTAAAAAGCTATTTCACCTCAAATATACTGGTCAAAACTTACTGGTTCATATGAAATGTATCCTTCCAAAAAGATTTCCACCCTAAGATAGATGCTTGTACACAAACATACTTTTAGTTGTCCAAATCACCAAAATGTTTTTGTCTGTCATTTCTTCAAAGCCAATTCCACTCAATTCTGATTGGTTGAATCAATTCTTTGGACCTTTCTTGGGTCAAGATGCCAGAGAATCAAAGGAATACAACAGACTAGCCTACTTTTTAAAACTTACAATTCTAAGGAGATGAAAAACACCCTAAAACCCACCCATGAGCCCCTATAAAAGAGCATTATCAGGGCCGGGCGTGGTGGCTCACGCCTGTAATCCCAGCACTTGGGAGGCTGAGGCAGGAGGATCGTTGTGAGTTCGAGACCAGCCTGGGCTACAAAAGTGAGCTCAAAGCCAGCCTGAACTGCACAGTGAGACTCTGTCTCAAAAAAAAAAAAAAGAGCATTATCAGATCAAAGTCAGTCATTTCCACTTCTGCTCCTTAAAAAACAAACTCACAGGATCAGGAAATAGCTAATTTGATTATAATTTTTGGACAAAGCAGTTTACACTTTTTTCCTCAGCTATTCAGTAAATTTTTAAAAATCCCGGGGGGGGGGGGGATATGGGCAGCCCTGTAATTCTAGCACTGAAGAAGTTATGGTTAAATAGCCGGGCGTGGTGGCTCACCCCTGTAATCCCAGCACTCCAGAGGCTGAGGCAGGAGGATCAGTGCAAGTTCAAGACCAGCCTGGGCTACAAAAGTGAGCTCAAGGCCAGCCTCAACTACATAGCAAGACCCTGTCTCAAAAAGCCAAAAAAAAAAAAAAAGTTATGGTAGCAGAACTGCTGTTTGAGGGCAGTCTGAAGGAGACTGTACTACAGATAGACCCTGTCTCAGAAAACAAAACAATCAGAAGTCCAAAAAATACATCTGTAATCCCAGCACTTGGGAGTCTGAGGCAGGAGGATGGTGCGAGTTCGAGACCAGCCTGGGCTACAAAAGTGACCTCAAGGCCAGTCTGAACTGCACAGCGAGAACCCTTTCTCAAAAAGGCACAAAAAAAAAAAAAAAAAGTCCAAAATATGAACTGTCCAGGTTAGGTATAACAAAAATATGTAAAGGTTGTTTCTAAAATTTGAATACAAAAGTTTTTTTTTTAACTTCTAAGAGTCCAAAAACTCTTAGCGGATATTAGACATACTTTAAAAACAAAACGTCACAAAAAACAAAAACCTTTATCTAAATACTAACATATCAAATAAATATATTCCAAAGATTTAAGCTTTGGCCGGGGCGGTAGCTCTGTGGCACAAGTGCCTGTCTGGCAAGTACAAAGTCGTGAGTTCGAACCCCAGTTCCGGGGGGCGGGGGGGGGGGGGATTTAAGCTTTCCTCTACCATCAAATGCTATAAAACTTTAGTCAATCTTTAAAAAATCAAAGTTTAAAAAGCTTTCCCGATTAAGTACCTAGATCTATGTACAGCATCTCGAGTTTTGGATATTTTTGGTTAAAAATTAAGTGAATGTTTATCCTGCTGTAGTTTATAGCTCAAAGAGAACAGTATTAATAAACTGCAAAAAGTTTCACTTTCAAGCACGCTATCCTTGAGTTCTCTGAGATAGATTCATGTGAAAACTCAGATTTAGAACACATAAGTTTAAATGGAGTGGCGTACTGTCCTCAGAACGAGCAGTTATCTTGGAAAAATGACCTATCTCTGAACTGTACGTAGTACAAAAATGGCGGCTTTGCAGTCAATGCCAAGCACATTGAATCTCCCAGCCCAAACAGCTCCCAAAACACTGTTTCCACTATCAGTAGCGTCCCACACGCTCAAGATACCCAATCAGGCAAACAGCAAACGGCCATAGCAAGAGAGGTGTAACTACAACAATAAATATGGTTTCTCACTGGTCCGCCTCAATGCTAAAATCCACTCTGTGGATTGCTCTATACCAGGGATCATCCATCTACCTAGTGTGTGCTGATTCTACAAGTGATTTCCATAACATCTTCACTGCCACCTCAAACTAAATGGACACCTATGCACTACCAGTGCCTTACCAGGAACCAAAAACAAAAACAATCGTTGCTTTAAAAAGTTTTAACTTCATACTAGACGAAATAACCTGGAGGCAAAAGACTGGTGCTTAGTTGTGTGGGCAAACGCCCGCTTCATTCAGTAGAAACACACCTCGCTAGGGCCCGCCTTCCTCCGCTTCCCACCAGCACCGATTTGCAGCCCTTCTAACTATAGCACACAGGAGCACGCCTTCTCCCCGCCCATACTCGGAGGAGGCATTTAGTTCACTGCCCGTCTCAATGCAGCGTGGCCTATGCGTGGTCGCGGGAGGCCCGGGCTGGGCAAGTGCTTAAATGCTTCCTCTCCTGTACCACTTCCTTCCCTCCACCCCAAACTCCAAAGACAACTGGAGGATCCGGGCATCATCATCTCTATGTTGCCAGCGGTAAATGACCGGACCAACTTACACTCAAATCCCCGAAAAGAAACTACAACATGCGCCCCATCTGCAGAGCCCTAAAAAAATCAACTTATGTTTCCCATTTCTCGTCCTACTATTTTTTTGTTTTGTTTTGTTTTTCAGCAACCTGATTTTCTCTGCAGCAGGAACAGGGACTCGGCAACCCCTCCCTCTCCTATCCCAAGCTCTCCACCGAGGGGGCCACGTGATGCAGGCGGACGTCTCAATGCTGCTGCACTAAATATTTCTGGAAACTTCCACTCCTAATAATTTTGAGATGTTCCTGAAAGCACCTCAACTTCTCCCCGGCCCCATGGGATGGGGAAGCCTTTCCACTCCCGCGCGGAGCCTCACTCACTACCACGCTCCTCAGCTTCCTCCACCACCAGGCGCACACGCGAGTGACCCAGCACAGCAAGCGCTCCCCTCCCGCGGCCGCCTCCATCCCCGGCAATAGAAGCCGCTCCATTCAATCGCAGGCTCGGCCGTGAGCCTGGCGCGCCCGCCGCCACCTCCCGAGCTGCCGCGCCCCACGCCGGCCTCTCCCGCCCCGCCGCGCCGCGCCGCGCCGCCCCGCCGCCGCCCGACCCTCGGCCGGAACACACAGCCGACTTACCCAGAAATTGAACGAACTGCTTCTTCCTTCCTTGTCGGGGATTAGGGCGAGGGAAGGTGGGAGGGGAAGAGGGGAGGAAATCAAGGTGGGTTTCAGTTTTCCCACCTTAAAAAAGGAAATTAAAAAACGGAGAAGGGCAAAAAATAAAAATAAAAGCTCAATATTTACTATTTCAAGGACACCTCCCCCCAACACACACACCCACCGCCCTCCCCAAAAATGAAAGGGAATAATCTGAGTAAATGCTCCCGCCTGGTTGGGGAGTGAGGGAAGGGGGAGGGGAACGGGGTCAAGTCCCAGAGATTCAGCCCCAGGGGGACCCTAAGCTACAGGCGGCAGCAGGAGCGGCAGGAGTAGGGGTATAGAGTCCACACGTCGAGGGGACGCTCTGCTACCAATTGCAGTCCGACCCCCCCCGACCAAAACACAGCTCCCTCTCACGCGGCTCCAGCGCCGGGCCCCCCCACCCAGGCTCGCCTAAACTTTCCCCCCTTCTCTTGCTCCTCAGCGACTGGTGGCTCCCCCCTCCCCCGCTGGGTGGTTGCACAGACTGCAGCAGCAAAGACTGGAGCAGGCACCGCCGCCGGTGTTGTAGCTACTGTTGCTCTTGCTGATGCTGTAGCTCCCGCTGCTCCTGCCGCGGCCGCCGCAGCCGCTTCTCCCCCTCCTCCTAGTGCCTCAAACTCGGAACCGGTTGAAACCGGTTCAGACTGGGAGATTCCATCTCGGTTGAGTTTTCAGCCCATGGCGCCGCGGAGCGTTTGGAACCTGGGCCTCCGCCCCCAGTCCGCTCGCCTATTGGCCAGTTCCAGCCACTGCCGCGCCATCAGCCTACCTTTTATTGGCCCTAACGTCCATCAGTCCCACCTCAAGTCTCCGTCTGAGCCTGCCGCTTCGGCCCCCGCCTCTTTCCAGCAGCGATTTGCCCGCAGAGTGGGGGAAGGGAGATGGGGCGGATCGAAAAAGAGCGAGGAGGGGAGGTGAAGGAGGAGGAGGTGGGACCGAGAATTGAGCCGAGCAGAGAAGAGAGCGAAGAGAGGCCGTAAGGAAGATTGGCTGAAGTGAACTGTCAATCAAATGCAGCCCACCCCCCGACTTCCCTTCCCCGCCCCTCCTCCCAGCGCTTCACTCTCAGGCCCCGCCTTTCCAGCTCACTCATTGGCTAGGCGCCTTTGGCGACTAGAGGGTGGGGCGCAGCTCGTGAGCTTCTAGCGGCGCGAGTTTGAGCGCGGCGCGCGGTGGCTGGCTCTCGGCTTCTTCGATCCCCCTCCTGCCCGCCTCCTCCAGCTCCCGCCAACCTGCGGAGGGCTGAGACAGCTCGGACTAGGAGCCATCCCTCCAAGAGGGGCTACAAGTGTGAAAGGGAAGACAGTCTGTTGTTTGTAAATCGGAGGAATGGGGTGGGCAAGGAGCGAAAAGAATACATCGGAGCTGCACTGTAGGCCCGGGATCTCCGATCCGCCTCCGGGGCCTATGTTTGGGGTCCGGGGAAGAGGCTGGCGAGAGCTCCGAGGCGTGCTGGCTGGGAGCCTCGCGATCTTGGGAGTCCTCGACAGGGTGTCCAAATAGTTAGAGTTAGGGAGCTAGGGAGATAGCTCAGTAGAATAACCGCTTGCCTGGCAAGCACAGGGCCTGCGTTCAATCCCCGGTTCTGCCAAAAAAAAGTTGCGGCCAGGCTCTACGTTTTAACCTGCTTTTGTGGCTGGAATTTGTTTCAACAACCAACCCTTCCAAAAGACTGAAACACTATAATCCTCGTAACTGCTTTAACAGCGTGTAACTTCACTTGAGTAAGCTTCCCACCTCTTACCCTTCATCTGCTGCGCTTTCGGTTTTGTTTTTCAGTTTAGCTATTAAATACTTCGCCACCACCAAGTGGTATTGCCCTTGAAAGTTACACACATGGCCTTTTCACACGGTTGCCTCTTATTTGTACCTGTCTTCCAAATTGGCTTTACAGATTGCTCTTGCTTTATCTTTTTTTTTTTTTTTAAGAATTTTTTTATTTTATTTTATTTTTTTTTTCTTGTTTCAGAACCTTTATTTGTTTATTCACTCATTTTTATGGCTGGCTCAGCTCACCCCAAGGGCAGGGCTGGCGCAGCATGTGGTGCCAGGGATCGAACTGTGGTCCCTGAAGCCACCCAAGCTTTCCCAAGTAGGCGCTTTAGACCACTGAGCCATCCTGCCGGGCCCCTGCTCTTGCTTTAAAAAGGCAAACAGCCCATCATAATTTACTAGGCATGTTGTGCCACCAAGAGATGGATAACTCCTTTATTAAATGAACACAATTTTCTTCACCAAATTTTCACTCACGTTGGACAATAGCGCCAAATCACCATATATGTGGAACGTTCTCTGCCTCTAATGAAGAAAGGACTCCCTTACAATGTACCAAATGATGACTTTTCTGACCTGAGATACTCCTTTCTTAATTGAATAGTATTAACCGTAACATGCAGTGTACATAAGACATGGTATATATATATACTGGTCATCTGGAATATTTAGATTCAGATTCATTTACCAGACTGTGAGCTACACTGTTTTTACCCCTTTCCTGGGATTGAACCTAAGGATGCTGTGTGATTGAACTGTATCTCCAGGCTTTTTTATTTTGAGGTCGCTCTATTTTTTTTTAATATAATAGAATTTTACAACAACCCAGTCAGGTTTTCTTTCTTTCTTTCTTTCCTTCTTTCCTTCTTTCTTTTTTTCTTTCTTTCTTTCTTCCTTCCTTCCTTCCTTCCTTTCTTTTTTTTTATATTGTGGCCCGCTCAGCCTGCCGTAGGGGTGGGGCTGGCGCAGCATATGATGCCGGGGATTGAACTGTGGTTAGGCTTAAGCTTTCCTAACGTGGCGCTTTAGACCATTGAGCCATCTCGCCAGCCCCCGAATTAGTTTAAAATAGGAAAATTTGCCAAGTGTGGCGCTACATGCCTGTAATCCTGGCACTTGGAGGGCAGAGGCAGGAGGATTGCTGGGAGTTTCAGGTCAACTTGGGCTACTTAGTGAGTTCAAGGCCAGCCTAAACTGCATGGCGACGCCCCGTCTCAAAACACTAAAAAGAAAAAAAATGGGTGAGGCAAGGGATGGGGTGAAGCAATAGACAAAGTTTAGGTATTTGAAAACTGAAAAGAATACCAGGGTATCATCATAAAAATAAATAGATAAATAGATACAATGAAAGAAGTTTGAGGAAGTTTCCTAAAAGAAATAAAGCCTCTTACTTTTTTTTTTTTTTTTTTTTTTTTGTCTTTTTGAGACAGGGTCTCGCTATGCAGTTCAGGCTAGCCTTGAGCTCACTTTTGTAGCCCAGGATGGTCTCGAACTCGCACCGATCCTCCTGTCTCAGCCTTCCGAGTGCTGGGATTACAGGCATGAGCCACCACGCCCGGCTCTTTATATTATATTCTTTCCCATGTGAATATAATCCTAGAATATCAGACTAAGAAAAGAAATATCTCTTGGAAGAACAACATGTAGTTATAATGGAGTCTTTTTGGTTTTTTGTTGTTTGTTTTGGTCTTTTTTAGATAGTATCTCACTATGCAGTTCAGGCTGGCCTTGAGCTCACTTTGTAGCTCAGGCTGGGAACTTGTAATGATCCTCCTGCCTCAGCCTCCTAAGGGCTGGGATTACATGTGTGCACTACCACTCCCAGTTTTTGCTTTTGGTTTTTCTTTCTTTTTTTTTTTTTGTCTTTTTGAGAAAGGGTCTTGCTGTACAGTTCAGGCTGGCCTTGTGCTCAGTTTTGTAGCCCAGGCTGGTCTTGAACTCTCACCGATCCTTCTGCCTCAGTCTCCCAAGTGCTGGGATTACAGGCTTGCGCCACCACGCCCGGCTTCTCTTTTTGTGTGTGTGTGTGTGCTACTGGGGTTCAAACTGACGACCTTGCACTTGCCAGTCAGGCACTTGTGCCACAGAGCTATCTCCCCAGCCCCTTGCTTTTGGTTTTTTGAAACAGGTGACATTTTATTTATATTTTAGGGTTCTACAGGATGTTCAGTGTCTCACAACTAGATTGGACTCAAAGTGACCTGCCTCTGTACAGCCTCCCAAGAGCTGGGATTACAGGTTTGAGCCACTACACCCTGTCTGAATTGCCTTCTCAAGGTGCCCCAGGGGCAGGGCCTGCCTGACAAGTGCAAATTCCTGAGTTTGAACCCCAACCCAAGGGGGGAAAAAAATTGTAGTCATCGCCGGGCGTGGTGGCTCACGCCTGTAACCCCAGCACTCGGGAGGCTGAGGCAGGAGGATCGCTTCGAGTTCAAGACCAGCCTGGGCTACAAAAGTGAGCTCAAAGCCAGCCTGAACTGCACAGTGAGACCCTGTCTCAAAAAGACAAAAAAAAAAAAAAAAAAAAAAAAAAAAAAAAAAAAAATTGTAGTCATCATACCTAGTTTAACCACTTCAATATTAGAAGTGAAGTTAGCTCACTAGGGAGAGCTCAGCAGTCTAAGCACCTTTCTGGTAAGCTCAGGACCTGGGTTCAATCGGGGTATCACATATTGGGCTGACCCTGGATCTGGGTATGTTGGCATGCCTGTAATCCCAGCACTGAGCACACTGAGACAGGAGAATCACTACAATTCCAACTTGTTAGTGAGACTATGTACCAAATTAAATAAATATATATATTTTTTTTAAAGGAAGTGAAAAAACATAAATATATGGACTCATAATTGTCAGTAATTCTAATTCTCTGTAGATGTGATTGTATGCCATTTGTCTATGAAATGTGTATATGAAATTATATTCTTCTATGCAAGTTCTTTTTATAGTAATTGTTCAATTTCAGGTTTGTAAATATAATTATATTAATTTTTCCAATCCCTTTTTGTTCCGTTTGGAATATGTTGGGCCAAAAATGTAGCTCAGTGGTATAACACCTGCCTGGCAAGCATTTGGCTCTGGGGTTCAGTTCCTGGTACCAGAAAAAAAGAAAAAATTGAATATGTTGATGAAAATTCTCAACGCGGGCATGGTGGCACGTGCCTGTAATCCCAGCACTTGGGAGGCTAAGGCAAGAGGATTGGTGTGAGTTCAAGAGCATCCTGGGCTACAAAAGTGAGCTCAAGGCCAGCCTGAACTGCACAGCAAGACTGAAACCCTGTCTCAAAAGGACAGAAAAAAAAAAAAAAAAATCATTCAACAGCATGCAAAGAAGAAAACATTTTGTTGTTCTGTTTATTTAGTGGGGCTTACAAGTTAGCTCAATTGTTTAAGTGCCTGCTTGTGCAAACCCAGTCAGGCAAAAGGGACCAAAGTTCCATCCCCATCCCTACATGAGTTACCAGACCCACCCTTAAGGCAGCCTGAGCCAGCCAAAAAAAAAGTCCTTCTATTTATGTATCTAGGTTTTTTGACGCAGCTATGTAGTTCAAGTTGGTCCTGAACTCATTATGTAGCCCAGGCCAGCCTTGAATTCTCAGTGATCTTCCTACCTCAGCCTCTGCACTACTGGAATTACAGGCACGTACCACTATGTCCAACCTAGAAAACACTTTATTTTTTTTATTTTTTTTTTTATTTTTTTTGGCTTTTTGAGACAGGGTCTCACTGTGCAGTTCAGGCTGTCTTTGAGCTCACTTTTGTAGCCCAGGCTAGTCTGGAACTCGCAGCGATCCTCCTGCCTCAGCCTCCCGAGTGCTGGGATTACAGGCGTGAGCCACCACGCCCGGCTAACCTAGAAAACACTTTAGAGGGTGTCAGTGGAGCTTCTCTACAAGACTCTGCATCTCAGATATTTTTTTTTTCAGTTCCAGTACCATAAAAAAATATATATATATATATATATATATATATATATATATATATATATATGCATATAGTATATGTCAGATATGTTATATAAAGAGACAATCAGAAAGCAAAATAAGCCAGGCATGATGCCACACATTAGTAATCCCAGCACTTGGGAGACTGAGTCAAGAGGATCATTGTGAGTTTGAGGCCAACCTAGGCTACAAGGCCAGCCTGAACTGCATAGGGATACCCTATCTCAAAACTATACACAGAAAGAGAAGCCAGGCATGGTGGCACACGCCTGTAATCCCAGCTCTTGGGAGGCTGAGGCAGGAGGGTCAGTGTGAGTTCAAGACCAGCCTGGGCTACAGAAGTGAGGTCAATGCCAGCCTGAATTGCATAGCGAGACCCTGTCTCAAAACACACACACACACACACACACACACACACACACACACACACACACACACACAGGATGATATTTTCTTGGTTTACTACAATAAAATTTCCAGCCGGGCATGGTGGCACACACCTATAATTCCAGCACTTAGGAGGCTGAGGCGGGAGGATCAGTGAGAGTTTGAGACCAGCCTGGGCTATAAAAGTGGGTTCAGGGGCTGGGCAAATAGCTCAGTAGAGTGAGTGCTTTCCTGGCAAGTGTAAGGTCCTGAATTCAATCCCCAGTCCCGCTAAAAAATATATATAAATAAATAAATAATAAAAGTGAGCTCAAGGCCAGCCTGAACTGCATAGTGAGACCCTGTCCCAGAATGACAAATAAATAAATAATAAGATAAAATTTACAATTATAGCCGGGTGTGGTGGCACACGCCTGTAATCCCAGCACTCGGGAGGCTAAGGCAGGAGGATTGGTGCGAGTTCGAGACCAGCCTGGGCTACAAAAGTGAGCTCAGGACCAGCCTCAACTGCATAGCGAGACCCTGTCTCACAAAGACAAAAAAAAAATTCCAGTTACAAGATACTATACATGCATATTTCTAGCCCATTAGGCATTACATAAAAAGTATTTTAATTATTGTTAACCTATTCTGAGATCAGTGAAGACCGAGGAGCTTAAAAACAGTTGTCTTTCTTATGGAGGTGACATTAAACCAAAAGGGCAGCTAGACAGGGTGGCACTCCTGTTATCCCAGTACTTGGGAGGCTGACACAGAAGGATGGGTGTGAGTGTGAGACCAGTCTGGGCTACAAAAGTGAACTCAAGGCCAACCTGAACTGCATAGTGAGGCCCTGTCTCAAAAAGATAAATACACAGGGGCCCAGCGGGATGGCTCAGTGGTCTAAAGCACCTGCTTGGGAGAGCTTGGGTGGCTTCAGGGACCTCAGTTCGATCCCGGCACCACATGCTGCGCCAGCCCTGC
>PVJA010045452.1:0-15604 GCA_004027025.1 Myocastor coypus
AAAAAAAAACAGGAAAGAATATACTTCCAAAAAGGGTATTCTTAAAGTTGGTGCGTAGTCAACTCTGGATGATAACACCAACAAAATATTCCACACTTAGAAAATTAAACAATCTATGTTTCCTAGGCTTTGTGTTTGGCTTGTAAGCTGCACCTGTTATTCCTGGAAAAGAGGTATACATGGAGCTAAAATTCTATTTAGGAAAAGAAAATCTTAGAGCCCCCCCCACCCCCCCACTGTATTATGAAGTGCAATCAATCAGCACTGTCTGCTCCATTTACAAAGCCATTTGTTTGACTCTGCCAACGTGGACACAGTCAAACCTTCAGGTTTCTGAAAGTTAGAGATTACCATGAATCCAGATAATGAGCAGTGTTTTCTTACCTTCCCAGCAAATTGTGATCAGCGATAACAAGAAGGCAAACATGAGCCCCTAACACCTAGCCTGTCATAATCCGTCTCCTGGCCTTTAATTACACAGAATTTGGATTTTTCTCAAGAAAATGAAGTGACATTGTTTGCCTTTTTGTATTTATATGACTGGTGGCCAAATTTAAAAATAATCACTAGAAAAATTCAGTCAGGAAAAGTTACTGGGAGGCATTCTGGTTTTTTCCTTTTCCTCCTGCTGTGATTCCTTATGAATCTCTTCCCCACAAGCTGTGGAGCCTTTTTACATTGTCAGTGTGTACTAGCTATATAGATGAGTGAATTACACAGAGGCAGATTTGTGGGCCTTAGTTCATTTTGATATGCCATCAGCTGGCTCCCCTGGGGGAGGGTCATTGTTAAGAGAAAACACTGATTGTATCTATAATCATCTACTTGTGTTCTAAGATGTTCAGAATTCTTTTCCTTTTGAGACCAAACCCAGGGTCTCATAGCCTAGGAAAATGCTCTGCCAAAGATTTTGCTTCTGATTATTACTAGAATGAGGGAGGTGGGGGGTGAAGAATTGGAGAATTTTTGTGTCTATTTCAGTTAAAAAAATAATCCTTCTTTCTGAGGCATTGCAGATTGAATTCAGGGTCTCAGGCATACTAAGTATCTAGTGCTCCACCACAGATTTCCACCTCTAGTGTTGAAGGAATAATTTAATGAAGTTGGTGGTGCTTCAATTTTATTTATTTTTTTAATTCATATATTTGGTACAGGGTCTCACTATGCAGGTTGGACTTGTAGTGATCCTCCTGTCTCAGCCTCCCCAGCACTGGGATTACAATTGTGTACCACCACACCCCTGCTTGGTGGCCTGCTCTGGGCACCCAGGGGTTAGGAGTTTGGCATGGCATGTAGTGCTGGGGATCTGACGCCAGACCCTGAGCTTGTCTAAGCAGGGGCTTAGTCCATTGAGCTATCTCCCTGGCTCCTGAAATATTTTGATTTTAGAATCAAAAGTTCTGGGTTCTCGGTGCTCAGAGTGGGACAGGCATGGAATGTGGTCCTGGGGATTGAACTTGGGACCTTGTTCTTGCCTAGACAGGCCCTTAGACCACTGAGCTATCTCCTTGGCCTGCCATCTTCTATCTACTTGTCTGTCTATCTATCTATCTATCTATCTATCTATCTATCTATCTATCTATCTATTATTTTAGCACATTTAGTATATTGAGTAAAATGTAATAGAAGAATCTTAAAAATAGTTCCATGGGCACATGAGCTAACTTGTTCCTTGTTCTTTTTTTTTTTTTTTTTTTTTTGCAGGACCAGGGTTCAAACCCACGACCTTGCACTTGCCAGGCAGGCCCTTGTGCCACGGAGCTATCTCCTCAGCCCCTTGTTCCTTGTTCTTCATCCAATTCAAACTCCATGTTTATTAAAAAATATACTGTAGAGTTGATTATGTCCAACTCTTTTTTTGTATTTTAGGGGAGGGTCTACAAGGTGTTCAGGGTCTCACTACTAGATCAGATTTGTAGTGATATGCCTGTTTACAGCCTCCCAAGAGCTGGGATTACAGGCACACACCACCATTCCCAGTCTCAATTGCTGTCTCAGTGAGCCCTGGGGGTGGGGCTGGCAAGCAGGCCCTAGGGATTGAGCCCCTGGCCCCTGTGCCTGCTTGCAGGCACTCTAATCCACTGAGCTATTTGGCTGGCCCAGTAGAGGCAACTAGCTTTGTAGAACCAAAATCTTGCCCCAGACTTGCACATTTACTAATGTGTTAGGTGTTTCACCTCCTTTCTTGTACTTCCTCCATCCACAGGGAGCCTGAAGGCACGTCTACATTTTATACCAAGGAGTCCTTACAGTTCTCTCTCATTTGACTCCCAAAAGAAAAATTTTCTTCTTCATACAGTGAGAAAGTATGCTATAGTTGTAGCTCTGACTTCATTATCTGCTTCAAGTAACTCAGAGTTGGCAATGAATTCTGTGAGTCATCTCTCCAGACACACACCCATGTGCAAGCACATAGCATTCTGCATGAGATTTCAGGAAATTCAGGGCCCCTGCCTGCCCAGGCCTCATCACCATCCTCCACAAGGCAAGGCTAACAGGTGGCCCATCCAGGCCAAACTCATGCCTTTTATCTCTACTTTTAAAGTTTTGGCTGACAGTTTCAGGTACCTGATGGATCTCCACAAAGGTTGTTTCCGTGTTGGCATTCACAATGATCATTGTTATTTGATTGGATGTTTATGCTGAGTACAGAGGACTCACACATTGGATGATTAGTACTCGGTTTTCTCATTGTAGTATCACCTTTGCCCATGAAGGTAATAAACACACTAAAGTTCAAATGGTGAGTTTGCAAGATATGAAATTAAACTTTATGATTAATTAGAAATTCATAGACTTCAGATGCATTGACTGTGACATTGAACTATGACTATTGCATAAATGGCAGTTGGGCTTATGATTGGTCTTTTCTTCCTTTTTTGTGTCAGGATTTGGAGATACAGAATCAATCACATGATTCCTATCCTAGAGGGGTTAGATTCTGTAATGGGAAGAAACACACACACACACACACACACACAATGCCAGAGGCCTCTAGAACATAACTTTCCACCTTGTATTGGAAGTTGGTGAATCCATCATTCACACTGCAGCCCTCTGGCTTTTCCTACCTCAGTGGTAGTTATTTCCTGAAAGTAGAGAGGAATAATCAGACCTCATCGTTTGCTATTAGTTTGACTTCGGACTTTCAGTCGAACTGTGTTTCTAATTTCTCATCTACTGAATGGCAACTTGGCAAGCAGTTCAAAGTATGGACTCTGGAGCTGGACCATCTTGACTTGGATCTCAGTACCACATCATTCCTGTGCGGCTTTGGATGAATTCCTTAACTCTGTGTTTCGGGTTCCTCCTCTGTAAGGTGCGGATGAATGCAACTTCATTCACTGAGTCATACTGCTGGAGTTGGTAGGTGAAAAGCGCTTTGACTAAATCATGTCTAGCTCTTCATTTATACACATCCAGCAAATACATATGGAATTCCTACTCTGTTGCATGGATAATAGTGACAGAATAAAGAGGTCATTCTTGCTTTAAAGAAACATCTACTTTTCTTAGGGAGACAGATAGCCAGAGATTTTTTTTTTCCCCAGTGTTAGTAATTGAGTCTAGGACCTCAACAAAGCTAGGCAAGTTTTTTGCCACTGTACTACACTCTAGCCTGCTAGAGAAGAAG
This sequence comes from Myocastor coypus, assembly GCA_004027025.1. Taxonomy (NCBI): domain Eukaryota; kingdom Metazoa; phylum Chordata; class Mammalia; order Rodentia; family Myocastoridae; genus Myocastor; species Myocastor coypus. Next base: position 3,635 of record PVJA010045452.1, read on the forward strand.
CCTAAACATTGCGCTCATCTCGGATTGAGGCTGTGGCAGGAGCCAAGGCAAGGAAAAGCCTCTCGACTTTGGCATGAGTTTCCTTTCTGCTTCACTTATGCCCCAGGCAAAGCATGCGCTTTTGGCTCTATTCAGGATTTTGATCCCACAGTTTTATAAATAATAACTTTAACATTTTTCACTGTGGTTAAAAAGGCATATGTAGATTCCCAGGCCTGGCCCTGGGGCATGCTGAGATAGCATTTGAGACTGGACTGTAACCCAAGAGCTGTAAACAGGCAGATTACTATGAGTCTGACGGAGCAGTGAGACCCTGAACACCCTGTAGACCTTTCCCTAAAATGCGAAAAAAAAAAAAGAAAAAAAATCATATAACATGAAATTTGTCATCTTGATAATTTCTACGTGTATGGCTCTGTACTGTTAAGTATATTTACACTCTTATATAGCCAATCTCCAAAATTCTTTTCATCTTGAAAAACTGAAACTCTGTACCACTTTCCCACCATTGTCCCATTCCCACCATTGCCCCAGTTCCTGGTAACTACTCAGTGAATTTTTAGCTTTTGCACATGTTCTTTGTCATGTTAATTTCTCAATCATTTATCATTATAGTTACTGTGAACAGAAGCACACTTGCTATTATGTATTAACCTGGGTGGAGATGATCCTCTAGAATAAATCAGCCTTTTCCTTTGCTGATGCTATTGCTGTTTACTGGGGTCCTAAGAATTGGTGGGATCTGAGCCTTCTAGCAAATAAATTACTATAAATTGAGCAGTGTCTGATAGTGGGCTTGTTAATCACACTCGTTGATGGCATTTGCTGCAAGCTCAGTTTGCTGATCCTTATGCTCAGCTGCATGGGGAGAAGCATGGAAGGCAGCCAAGGGGATCTGTTTCTCATAAAGCATAAGAAAACCAAAGCAAAGACCCACATACCTGTACCTTCATATCTAGACATATTCATCTAAGTGCCCAATCTGGGCACACTGAACACTTCTCAGAGTCTGCAAACTGTGATTAGAAATATGAATGGGGCAGCTGAAGCATGGATTGTAGAGTAAGAGACTAAGGAAGAGAGATAGGCACAGAGGCTCTTGGAGCACTGAGGTGGAAGAACACGTAGGTGAGAACCGTGGTGGAACTAGAGAAAAGGCGGAAATGCAGAATTCAACAGAAAGCCATTATAAGGCTTGGACAGTGAGTAGGAATCGAAGGAAAGGATGCAGGAGAGGGAAACCAATGTTGTCGAGTCCTGGCCTGGTGCTGGCCATTTGCCCTGGGATCTCATTCACATCTCATGACTTTTCATTGAGGTAGGTGTTATTGCTCCTATTTTGCTAGTGAAGAAATTTAAAAAGGTTGATTCACCTGGCCAAAGTTGTATGATGGACAGTTGATTGGGTCTTTTTTTCCACCCAGAATCTCCCTCCCTCCTAAACATATGCTCTCTTCTTAGGAAGGAGGCCTCAAAGCTTCCAGTTTGGAAGACTGCAAAGCAGATTTTTATTGTGAGCAGAGAAACCAGCACCAATGGAGGGAGGCAGTTGTTAAGTTGGAGACAGTGGTCCATTCTGTTGGAATATGCTGAGTTTGGGATGAACGTAGGCAATAGAAGTGAAGGACTGGGTGATCTGGAGATCCAGCTGTTGATCAGCTTATTGAAAGACTGTGTCTAAGAAGAAAAGAGTGCTAGGAATATTGTTGGTGATCTTGCCAGTTTGTGGGCAGAAGAGAGAAAGGGGGGTTGTGCATCACCAGTAAAGTTAAGTTCGCAGGGTTGTGACTTGGCAGAAAGACAACACATGTGCTTCTGTGTCGAAGAGCATGACTCAGGCAGAAGGATCCATGTTGTTGATCATCATTTGACCAAGTCATCAGTGAGCTCTGAGGAGTGGCTAGTCCTTTTTGGTCAAGCTGCCACAGTTCACCCAGTGTCTTCAACTTATACTTACTCCTACTTGTAGCCCAGCTCAGGTTTGATGAGACACCAGCCTTTTCTTTTCTCTCTGCTTTTCCTCTCTACCTCCCTCTCTTGTTTTCTCAGGACTAGTGATGAAACCCAGGGGCATGTTGCCACTGAGCTACTTCCCCAGGCCTTACATTTTTTATTTTGAGACAGGGTCTCGCTAAGTTGCCCAGGATGACTTTGCTCACGATGTTCCTGCCTCAGCCTTTGGAGCAGCTGGACTCCAAGTGTAGTCCAGTGCAGCCTTTTCACAAAGCCTTTGGCAACTGCTTCAGGCAGACTAAGTCTCCTCTGGGATGTCCCTAAAGGTGCCCACCAAGGCTCCCCCTTGTTGGCTTCTTCACATCCTCACACGTGTATGTCCCTCCTCTTTCTTTGTTACCTGTGTTTTAGTTGAATTTTCCTGAACCAGGCTCCTCTTTCATTCAGCCTTGCTGTCTTTCCAGCATGTATGCTTTTTTTTTTTTTTTTTAGTTTCAATAGCATGTATGCTTTATCATCAGTTATTTTTATTGCAGCATGTATCCCATAAATTTATAATTTTATAATTTTAGAAATGGATTTTCTTTCATTGCCTCAAGCAGTGATAGCTAACCTTTTAGTTTTCAACGATACAAACTGCCTACTGGAGAATGCGAGCACCAGATTTACACCCCTGGCTTAGAGAGTGAAGTCAGGCCCCTTCCCACAGCCCGTGGAGTCCCACCCATGCAGGGGTTAAGCCTCAAGGCTGCCTTTTCCACAAAGCCTCTGCTCCTCCAAGGATCAAAACTCCTCTTGAAGACTGGGCTTTTGGCACATGCATGTAATCTCAGTGCTTGGAAGGCTGAAAAGGGGAAGATTATTGTGAATCCAATCTTTGAGATCCTGTAGACCCTGTACTAAATACATTAAAAAAAAAAAAACCCTCCAATTGAATGCCACCCCTTATCCTCCCTCATAGAATCCTGCTTCTGTAGACACTGACACCTTCTTTGTCTGACCAAGACAAACTTTCTTCTCCTTCTCCTTCTCCTTCTCCTCCTTCTTCTTCTCCGTCTCCTTCTCCTTCTCCTTCTCCTTCTCCTTCTCCTCCTTCTTCTTCTTGCCAGGCAAGCACTTGTGCACGGAGCTAGCTCCCCAGCCCCAAGACAAACTTCTTATATGGTCCTTTGAAAGCACACATGAGAGACACTCTGATCAGGCAAAAAATATGATTAGATTCAAATTCAAAACCAAGGACTACATGCCTATAACCCACACAATTACAAGGGAAACACATGGGACAAGCCATTTCTAGAAGAAAAACTATTAAATTTCCTAGCTGTAGTCATTGTTGGGATATTGGTGTTCATTGCTGTGACAAAACACCTGGCAGACCCAATGTCCAAGAGAAAAGGTTTATTTTGGCTCACCATTTTGGCACTTTCAGTCCATAGTTGGCGCCAAGGCAGAAAACATGGCCGAAAAGTATGGCCAGGAAGAGCTTCCCAATTCATGCAATAGAAATTAGGGGCCCAACTGAGCCCATCTTCTGATTTCCCACTCAGTTAGGAACTCGCCAATTGATAAGTGTTCCGGTAAAGTTAAAGCCCTCATAATCCAGTAACCTGGTCCCACCCCTGGACATTTCCAAATCAGGGATCAAGACCTCTCTCCAGGAGTCTTTGGGGGATATGTCATAACTAAACCACAATACAATTCTAGAAGAGCTTTCCCTCTATTCTCATTGTCTTCCCACCTGAGAACAATGACTTCCTCCTAGTGTGGTTGTCATCCTCATACTTGCAGCGGACTTGTCTGTCCTGGGTGTTTCTTTCAGTTGGCACCCCTGAGGCCTGCATGGTGGGTAGGCAGGTACAGTGTTACTTGATTATATCCTGGAGCCCCGAGTGGGTGGTTGAGATGGTTCCACAGGAGGCCTGAACATGTGAGATGTCACAAGACTGAAGAGAAAACTGTGAAAAGCTGAAGTCATGCATTGTGCCAGAAAACCTGCATCTTAGACTTGGCCCTGCTCCTTAGTGGCTTGGCTTGAAAGAGGCAGACACAGGTTTAAATGTGGAAGTGGCACTCAGAAGGCTGAGGCAGGAGGATTTCTGCCGTGGGTTCCAGGCCAGCCTGAACTATAGAGCAAGACCCTGTCTCAAAACAAAACAAAACGAAACAAAACAAAAAAATAAATAAGTAAACACATATACATTTTTTTTAAAAGTGTGTCATTTTATGGCTATTTTGGGCACATTAAATCTAACAGTAGTTTTCAATATGACATCTTTTGAATCAGCCATCAGTAACACAACTGGTGAATTTTACCCACCTCCTAGAGAAGTTACTTGAAACTCAGGAACCTGGTGACCTTCGGGAAGAGCTAGTTGAAGCTGCTGCCCATGGAGGTGGTGCTCAAGGACTCTCAGTCCTTGTCTTGTCCAGGAAATATCTTCTGTGCTTGAACAGGGCGCAGCTTCCCCTTGGCTCCATCACATACGGATCCTGTATCTGAAAGCCTCGCCTTGCAGTTCCACTTCCTCAGTGTGAGGCGCACAGCCAACATTACATAAATGTGCGCCCGCTTTCTTCCCTCTATCCCTTCCACTTTCCCACTCTGATTTCTTCCTTTTTTCTTTGTCTTTCTTTTTCTTTTTCCACACCGTGCTGGGAATTGAACTAGGGGCCTCACATGAGCTAAGCAGACACTGTACCATTGGAGCCCTCTCCCCTTGTTTGTTATCCTTACAAACTCTGTATTGTGTTGTCCTAAGCATTAAGGATTTAAAGATGAATTAAACATAGATTGTTTTATTGTTTTGGAAAGTTTATGTAAAAATAGCGATGTATTTTCTGGATACTTTTCTTGCACATGTTCCCAGCCCCGCCCCCTCCCAACCTATCCACCCCCGCATGCCTCCTGAGACACTAAGCGCCAGACTCTGAGGCCTCAGGGGGTTTTAAGGTCCAGGGTTTAGGGTGGGTGGAGGAAGAGAAAGAGCAGGAAACAGTTTTTCTCGGGATTGATTTTTAACCTCCTCCCCACATCAATATACCCTTCACAGAGCTAGTTAATTATCAATTTTTGTGAGAAAGCAAGGCTGTCCTCTTTTGAGGGCCCTCTGAGCACATCAGGCTACGCTGTGATACGTGCGATAGGCCTCCAGCTCGGGGAAAACATCTCCCTAAACCCAAGTCCTCTGGGTCTTCCACATAGCGACTCTGAGTTTCATTTTTTAAAACTTTGTGTCTTTTCCCTCTCTTTTTCTTCCACTTCTTCTAAAATTGATAAAAGGGTTTTAGAAGTTAAATAGTTGCTCCTTTAGCTGTTCCTTTAATCCCTGCCCCCAGTGTTGGGGATGGAATACGAGCCTTGAGCATGCCAGGCAAGTGTACCCCGGGAAGCCCTACACCCCAGCTCTCTCGTTTTTTCTTTTTTTTAAACACCTGTGATGTTTCAACGGTCAAAATTACCCATAATTGCTGTTTTTCCCTTGAACAAGGCTGCAGTGATTTCATACTTTATTAACTAAATTCCTCTCTGTATTCCTGAGATTTGTATCTAATGAGTGAATATCTTTTTTTTTGGGGGGGGGGCTGGACCGAGGTTCAAAATCACGACCTTGCACTTGCCAGGCAGGCACAAGATTGTGAGTTTGAACCCCAGTCCCACAAAAAAAAAAAAAAGAAAAAGGTTTTTTTTAATCCAAGAATTAAGTGTTGTGATGGTTAATAAATGTTTAATTGGATATGTCAATACATTTTATTCAGATCTATTCTTTTTATTTTTTCATTCTTCTCTTTGTAGTAACTATTAGTCAGACATTCTTTTCTTTTCTTTTTGAGACAGGGTCTCACTATACAGTTCCGGTTGGTCTTGACCACACTTTTTATAGCCCAGGCTGGTCTTGAAATCACACCAATCCTCCTGCTTCAGCCTCCCAAGTGCTGGGACTATAGGCATGCACCACCACGGCTTGTCTAGTCAGATTTTTTTTTAATGTTGGCATGAAGGTAGGTAAACGTTTTTTTTTTTTTTTTTTTTTGGTGGGACTGGGGTTCAAACTCACAACCTTGCACTTGCCAGGCAGGCACTTGTGCCACGGAGCTATCTCCCCAGCTCCTAAAATGCATACTTTTTTCTTTTTTTTTTTCTTTTTCTTTTGCAGAACCAAGGATTAAACTCAGGACCTTACACTTGCCAGAGAAGCACTTATTCTATTGAGCTATCTTCCTGCCCGGTAAATGTTCTTAGAAAAGATAAATTATGCACATATTAAGAGAGAAGGAAGGAAAAGAAAAGAAGGTATAGCTTTACCAAAGTTAGACTAAATAGTCTTCAAAATAGAAAAATTAAAAGGGATAAAGAATATGGCACAATAATAAAGGCAGATATAATTCTAAATGTTGGTATAGCAAACAGCAGAACCTCAAAATATGAGAGCAAAAAATGAGAGAGCTGAAGAAAGAAACAAAGCATAAATATAGGGGTAGATAGTAATATCCTATTTTCACCAACTGTTGGAACTAACAGATGAAACATCAGCTAGGTGCAAAGGACAGGATGCCACAGGCACAATTACTATCGTTTGAATATGCTCTGTCCCCACTGGAACCCACTTGGAATTGAATCTACCTCTTGAAATATTAAGAAGTTGGAAACCGAATATGAAGAATGTGGAAATTTAATTGGACTAGGGTATTCAGAGGTGGGCCTTCCTGAAGTGATTAGGGTTACATCAGGACAAAGAATTCTGGTAGCTTTATAAGAAGAGAGAGAGGAACCAGAACACACACACACACACACACACACACACACACACACGTTTTCTGTTTCTCCACATGCAATGCTCTTTGAAGACTTAAGACTCTGCAAGCAAGGCAGTAGCCACTAGATTTGGCCCCTTGACCTTGGACTGGGACTGTGAGCCAAAACAAACTCATTTTACAACTTACCACATCTGTGGCATTGTGCTACTATCAAGAGAAAATGAGCAACAATCCACATGTTACACACTATGTGATTCCATTTATGTAACATTTTTGATGTAGCAACATTGTAGAGATGAAAGCCAATGATTGGCTTCTAGAGTTTGGTGAGGAGGCAAGAAGGAGGTGGGTGTGGTGATACAAAAGGCCCCAGGAAAGATCCTTGTGGTTTGGGAATTGTTCAGCATCTCAGTCATAGGGCTAGATACACAAATCCATGTAATAAAATTACATAGAGCTAAATACACTGACATAAACACAAATAAGAAAAGTAAACCTGGGAAAAGTTGAACAACTACAAATATGGCAAGTTCAAATTCTTCTGCAAAATGAAAAATTTAATTGAGAAATAATGCAGTCAGAGGTTGGGAGCTTGAGGTGGGGATACTTAGTCCTTAGTCCTTTTTGGCTGTTGTTATGGCTCTTATAGCTTGCTTTTTTACGTTGTTGAAAACTCAACAGACACGCTTGATGAATGTTCATTTATTTAGAAATTTATTTCTAAGATTTCTGAGCACAAACCTGTTTTCTACCTGTATCCTGTTCTACTGGTATTAAAAAGCGTTACTTTTTTTTTGTAATTTAAAAAAATTTAAAAAAAAAATTTTAATTTTATTTTTTCTTGTTTCAGAACTTTTGTTTATTTTCATGGCCGGTTCAGCCTGCTCTGAGGGCAGGGCTGGCACAGCATGTGGTGCCGGGGATAGAACTGCGGTCTCTGAGCCATACTGCCGGGCCCCTTAAAATTTATTTTTATTTTTATTTTATTTTATTTATTATTTTTTTCTTGTTTCAGAACCTTTGTTTATTCACTCATTTTTTTATGGCTGGCTCAGCCCACCCCAAGGGCAGGGCTGGAGCAGCATGTGGTGCCGGGGATCGAACCGTGGTCCCTGAAGCTGCCCAAGCTTCCCCAAGCAGGCGCTTTAGACCACTGAGCCATCCTGCCGGGACCCTAAAATTTTTTTTAAAGAGAAGAAAAAGTAGTAATGAAAGCATTAATTAATCAAAATGCTTTCAAGAAAATAAATGAGGGACTGGGAGTATATATCAGTGGTTGAGTACTTGCCTAGCATGTGTGAGGCCGTGGTTTTGATTGTCATGTATAAAATGAAGGCAAAAAACAAAGGCAAATGAGAGTAAATGAGTTTTTGAGTTCCAGAAGTAATTCGGGGGTTAGATGGGCATGGTGGGTGTAGTCATATTCTCTGTGCCGATTCTTACATAATGGACATAAAAAGAAGAATAAGATTTTATTTTGTGTATAACACTATGTGGGATGTTATGATATGACTTATTATGTATGTTTAGGGGTACCATTAGCCAAAATTATTCGCCTATAGTTATGTCTCTAGATGCAGTGTCAAGATGTACTGGCAGGTCTCAGTTGTTTGTCTTTTAAGACTTTATTTTTGGTGGTACTGGGCTTTGACTCTGGGCTTCCTACAATTTAAAAGCTCCCTTTTAAAAAATTTGAGACAAGCTCTCACTAAGTCATTAAATAGCCCAGGCCAGGCATTAACTTGCAGTCCTCCACAGCCTCCCAGTGTGGGGGGATTCAGGCATGTGTGGTCACTTACTGGGATTTCAGGGATGTGCTGCCTTGTTCAGCTTATTTGTTTTTATAATTACAAACACAGTAAACTGAAGCTGATTCAAGGCTTTCTAGGAATAGAGTTACCTCCACTTTCTTGTTTTTTAGAGTGCTTTAAACAATGAGAAAATTCTGCTGTCTTATGTTTTCACATCATAGTAACACTTTAAATTAAACATACAATTCTTTTTTAAATTTTTAAAAATTCATTTTAATGAGCAAAAAAGGTAAAATGGCGATAAAGCAGTTTCAAACAAGTTAGGATGGTGGATAGTTACAGTAATTAATACAATGCATGCTGTTGTCTTCATAGTATTAAGAAGATAAGATGCAGACATGATATCTTGTCCAAACAATATTAGTATAAACTTTTATTCTTGATGAACTAAAAGGAAGTAGCTATATATCTATCCTAACTCTCTTGTGTATTTTTCTTTTTAAATTTTCTAATACTAGAAGAAAATATCATACCATGTGTTATAGGTAGATTGTAAGTCAAAGATACAGAATGAATCATAAAACAAAAATTGTAATGAAACAATTTTCATAAAATTAATTAAATATTAAATAATTAAAATGAAATAAAATATTTCAAAACAATAATCCAAAATCCAAACTAAACTGTGAGTCCAACTAAGAGACCAGGATGTAGTGTATCATATGTACAAATCTGTGATCAATTCAGAGTACTCCTGCAGTATTTGAACAGGTTAATATATACAAAGATATTAACTGAGAAAAAGTTTCCATGGTAGTAAAGATTTACTAAGAATAAAACATAACAGGGGTCGGGGAATAGCTCAGTAGAATAACCACTTGCCTGGCAAGCGCAAGGCCTTGAGTTCAATCCCCGGTCTCACAAAAAGAAAAGAAAAGAAAAAAAAAAAGAATAAACATACATAAATACTAGAATGGCAAATATCTGACAAGAACTTCTACCATAAACATACATTTTCTTCACTTCAAATTTCCATTACTTGCATATTCTAAAGCAATTGTGTCCTGTGTATATAAGTCCTGTGTGTTATGACAGAAACAGTATTCCAAGAAAAGAGTAACACAGTGAAAGCAAGGTGGTTATATTAATGCCAGACAAAATAGATTTTAAATAAAAAAATAAAAAACATTTACAAGAGCTGGCCCTGGTGGCACGTGCCTATAATCCCAGCACTCTAGGAGGCTAAGGAAAAAAAAAAAAAAAAAAAAAAAAAAAAAAAAAAAAAAAAAAAAAAAAAAAAAAAAAAAAAAAAAAAAAAAAAAAAAAAAAAAAAAAAAAAAAAAAAAAAAAAAAAAAAAAAAAAAAAAAAAAAAAAAATCACATACTTGAACCCAGTCTGAGAAACTTGGTGGCTTATTGAGAAATTTTCTCAAAAATAAATAAATAAATAGGGGCTGGGGAGATAGCTCCGAGGCACAAGTGCCTGCTGGGCAAGTGCAAGGTCGTGAGTTCGAACCCTGGTCCCACCAAAAAAAAAAAAATAAAAATAAATAAATAAATAAATAAATAAATAAATAAAATAAAATAAATAGGTCCAGGGCCATAGCTTTTGTAAATATGTTTGTAAGAAACAAAGAAGGGCAGGACATGGTGGTGAAATCCTGCCTCAAACCAAAAAAAGGAACAAAGCAGGAATTTATATATTAACAGAAATTCCAATCCTATAAGAAGATACAATTATGAAATTCACACATCTAATAATGGGGACCACCAAAAGATATGAGGCAAAAAGCCAACAGAGAAGAGGGAAATAGTTGTACAGTGAAAATTAGAGGCTTCAGTACCCTATTCCCGATTATGGGTAGGACAAACAGATACTACACAAGCAAGGAAGTACCAGATTTGAAGCAATTTGATAAACTAAGTAGACCCAGCAAATATACACGGAACACTCACACAATCAACAACATAAAGACATTGTTCTTCAGGGCACATTAGGGCATTCCCCAGAATAGATCATATGTTAAGCTGCAAATTGAGCATCAGTCATTTTTAAAAGACCAACATAAGGGCTGGGGAGATAGCTCCGTGGCACAAGTGACTGCCTGGCAAGTGCAAGGTTGTGAGTTTGAACCCTGGTTCTGCAAAAAACAAACAAACAAACAAACAAATATCACATAAATCATCTTCTGTGACCACAATGGGATGGACCTAGAAAATCAATATCAGAAGACAGAAAAACTCACTTACTTGTGGAAATTAACTATTGATGGAACAAAGAAGAAATCCCAAGAGGAATTAGAAGACTTTTGACATGAAAACACCACATACCAAAACTTTTGGGACACAGTTAAAGCAGTACTAAGGAGGTAGTTTTAGCTGCAAATCCTTACCATGAAAAAAACAAAAGATTTCCAAAAGCAACCTAACATTACACTTTTGGAAAGTAGAAAAAGAACAAAGTAAATATTAAGTTAGTAGAAGGAAGGAACCAACAAAGATAGTGATAAATGAAATAGACATTTTAAAAAAGCAATAGGTATAAACAACAAACCAGAGCTGATTCTTTAGGAAAGGTTAACAAAATTGACCAAATTTTATCTAGAGTTATTATGAAAAAAAAGAAAGGCAAGTCAAAATTACCAGAAGGTGAAGTGAAAGTAGGATATTTCTACTGTTCTACAGAAGTAGGAAGGATTATAAGAAAGGCTATAGACAGTAGTACAGCAATAAGTAGATAACTGAAATGGACAGATCCTTAAAAATGTACAACTTCCTATCAGAACCAGGAAAAGGAAGCTTGCAAGAAGATGGTGGAGCAGTGTGCAGCAACAAACCAACTTCTCCATGATGTGGAATCCAGACACTGGAAAATAAGAACTTGGAGAAGATAGGAAGGAGAGAAGAAGAGAAAATGCACAGAGAAAGCAGAGTCAGACATCAACACAGGAAAAGGAAGGCGCAATCCACTTTCTCCCCAGCTTCCAACTTGTGGTGAGAGACAGAAAGATTGAATCTACAGAAATGCAATGAAACCAGGTGACTCCAGAAACTTCTAAGGACAAATACATCAGTGGAATAGAGCATTAGATACCTTGGGTTATAACAGTTATTGAAGGACTCCAGTCCAAGAGACTGCAGTGTGCCCTTGAGAGGGTCTTTGGTCAGAACCTATTTTAGGGAGGGGTCAGCTGAACCTGGGACTTAGAGTAGCCATGGGTTAGCTTCATCTCAGAGTTCCCAATGTTAAACTATCACACAGTGACTGGGTGAGGGAAAACCACAGGAGACATCCAGGGACATGGAGCCAAGGTCAGGCTGGGAAGAGACATCCATAGTGTTATAGGTAAGCGACAATGAAAAAACAATAGCTGTCTCAAAAAGACAAAAAATAAATAAATAAATAAATAAATAAATAAATAAATAAAAAATACATAAAATTGATGGAGATAGGGGCCCAGCAGAATGGCTCAGTGGTCTAAAGCGCCTGCTTAGGAAAGCTTGGGCGGCT
>PVJA010045453.1:0-15605 GCA_004027025.1 Myocastor coypus
TTCGGTTGGCTACTTCTGCCACCATTTTGTTGCTGTTCTACCGCCATGAACTGGATGCTCTCTGCTCTGTTCCACTCAGCCTTGGGCCAGCCGAATATGGACTGAAACCTCCACAAACTGTGAGCCAAATAAACCTTTCCTTCCTTCATCTTGAGTGTCGGGTATTTGTCTCAGCAACGAGTAAAAAGTAACTAATACATAGATGATAGATAGATAGACATAATTATATAAAATAAACAGCTACTTTGTCTTAGCACAATGAGAAGAAAGGTTTGTACTAATATTGCTTAGCCAAGAAATCATGTCTAAATCTTGTCCTCTGAATAACAACTATGAAGACAGCTATATGCAATGTAGTAATTATTGTAACTGTCCTTCTTACACTTAGAATATTTTACTGTCTGTATAAAATTTGCATTTATTACTCAAAACTTTGACCAGTTGTTAACCATCTCCTTGCAGTTTTCAGACTGCTAATTGTTTTCATAATTAAGTTTCAATTTAATAAAGAAAACACCAGGTTCTTGAATATATGCCTGTAAGCATATTTAACTAAGAATGATGATCATTACTGGATTAACAAAAGCAAATAAACTGTGAGGAAAATAGTCACATAGAATAGAACCTCAAAGCAAATCTCACAGTATAATTACCCAAGAAAGAAATATAAAGAATGGAATATAAAGAATGAAAAATATAAACAAAGTGAATTTTTTTAAAAGTCAATTGTTAAGATATGTTAAAATTGCATAAAAATTTAACAAAATAATGTATTAGTTAAATGTCATGGTAGTCTGAGAAAATCAATCTTTATTTTCAATAAAATTAAACATTCTCTTGTCTAGAGCGATAGCTCAGACTTCTAAGTACCTTATGGGCAAATGCAAGGAGCTGAATTCTATCCCCAGTACCACATACTGTGCTGACCTCGATGTGTAGGAAGATCTTATATCAAATAAATAAATAAATTTTAAACATTAACATCATCTAAAATCATGCACTTAAATAAAGAATAAACCTACTTTTATTTATTGTGTACTAACACTATGCATTATCATGCACAATAATTTTTCTGAACTAATTTTTATCTCTTTGATATACCTTTATTTCTTCTCTGAATTTAAGCCTTAAAATATTTAACCTGGCTGAAGATAGATAAATTTTAAAAAATTCAGTAACTTGTTCTTTTTATAGACACTAGTTTCTTTGCTGGGAAATGAGTCTATGTTACGGGAAATATTAGATTTTTCATTCTAATGTTGAAAGATGACTTATTTGCAAAGCAGGGCAATTGATTGTTGCTACGTGCACCATCAGAAATATAACTGATTTCCATAAACTGCAAACCACCTCCGACTCAGATTCACCCAGGAGCATCAGCCCTTGAATGAACTCTACAACCTCCTCATCTGCAGCCATAGCTGTCAAACAAGCAATTTAGTACATGTCTTACTGAAAGCACAATGAATTCACAGATGTTAGTGACCTGGATTTTGGAACAGAAGGTGATGAGTGAAAAAAAGTTATCACTATCAAATTTGGCTTAGAGAACTATAAATTTTGTACAATATAGCTGAAGATTCTATTCTCAATTTTTATTAAGGACAAAGCAATAAAAATAATTAAATTCAACAAGGTGAAACTGTGTAGTTGACGCCAGTAGTTGTTTAAGTCTGCTCAGCATTAAGCATCAGTCAAGCAGTTTTACAGAACAGTAACTGGCAGCATATTTTTTCTATCTTAAATTCATTCAGCTTGAAAGCTTGTGCATGATGACAGGGTGACAGCCTCCTTGGATAAAGGAAAAAAAAAACTAAAGAATTTTTATTTTACTAAGGCCTCTTGGCATCATTTCACATGGTTTGCAAAATGTACCATTTCATATAAACTATAAAATTTATACAAAAGTGCCACTTAAAAATTATAGTGACCAATGACAGGAAACATTTAAGCAATCAAAATAGTTGACCCAAATGATAATATTTATATATCTTACCAGAAATCTGATGCAAAACACGTCAAACTCTTGATAAGTTGACAGCAGATAGCAGTAGTAAAATTTCCTTTACTTAAGAAATCATTATTATTTTTGATGACTTTGATGAATCAGATAAACTCTACTAGAAGTCCATGAAAATGTATTTGACTTCTTCAATAAATACTCACCACCATGACTCAGCGTGGATGAGAATGAATTCTCGTCAAAGTTCTGAGGTATATTTTCTTTTAATGTGGTGGTGATGTTAGTAATAGAAGCTCAATCCAGAGCCCCTGTACTCAGCTACTTCCTCAGCTGAAATGTTAAGTCATATATTGAAATAGAACTGACTATATTTATTTTATCGGGTTTGGGATCTTATTTCTAATTCTCGTGTCTTACCTTCAGAATGCTGGGATTTACTGGGCTAGCTACGCAGGCTCTGAGCTTCCCTTTTCTTGGAAACAATTAAGAATGTGAAAGAAATGAGGAAGCCGCTAGTAGCAAAAAACCCATACACATTCCAAGCAAAATATTCCAGTAATACTTGCAAATATTACATAGTATTTGTGTCTTTATTTAGTTTGTAAAAGCGGAAGTAAATTACACCTTAATACCAACAAAATTCATATGCCTTCTAAGGAAAGTAAGTTTAATTGACTCTGATTTGTATATTAATATGAAGCTTATATTTTCAATTTAATCATTACTTACACAGTTTCATATGTTTCTTTCAGAATTAAGATGAGCTTGGGTGATTTAACTTCCCTTCTCTTAGTTTAGTGTCCAAAAGTGCCAGATTGACTCCCTAGCAGTCACATAATTAAATAAATAAATAAAACCTCACTGTCTGTGGAATATACTAATAACCGTGCAAGGTTAAGATGTAGACAATGACTGAATACCAACATAGCTGCTTTTAAATTTATAACCCTCCAAGGTTATGTTTTCATTGCTAATAGGATAGGTCTTTTTATCTCCAGAGTTATTCATCCTATATGAGCCAAGCTTTCAAGGTGAATTGATTTCAGCCTGTAAAAACAAATACATTGCTCCAAGACATGCTTTATAAATGCTGTCTAGTATGCTGTCACAGCCATGAGATTTTAGCCGTAAATAATATGACGTGTGATGAGTGAAATCACTCCAAACTGTTAAGTGGTCCAACCAGTAGACATATACAAAAAGTGAAGGCTAAAATTGCTTAAATTTGTCATAAATGGTTAAGTTTGAAATGTAATTGTATAACCTAGTGATTTAATTTCAAGTAAGATTAAAAGCATATGACAAACAGAAGTACTTTTGAAAGCCTCTCACTGAACAGACTCAAGAATATACAAACAGTAACAGATTTCATTTTTTCTTTCTTTCTTTCTTTCTTTCTTTCTTCCTTCCTTCCTTCCTTCCTTCCTTCCTTCCTTTCTTTCTTCTTTCTTTCTCTCTCTCTCTCTCTCTCTCTCTCTCTCTCTCTCTCTCTCTCTCTCTTCCTTCCTTCCTTCCTTCCTTCCTACCAGGAATCGAGCTCAGGACCTTGGCCTTGCAATGCTAGCACTAGGCTGAACTATATCCCTGACCCTATCATGGATTTCTAAAGCAATTTAAATCAGTAACAAAATTATAGAATCTTAATTACTTTCAAATAGTATGTAGATATACACAGTAGTTAATTTAAGTATTTTAATTTTTCCTTTTAATTATTATGGCCGGCTCAGCCTGTCCTGAGGTTGGTGCTGCTGCAGCATGTGGTTCAAGGGATCAAACCATAGTCCGTGCAGCTACTTAAGCTGAATCATCTTGCCAGCCTCTAAGTATTTTAATAATGCTTAAAATTAATACATAATTTTGAGAGATGAAGACTATTTGTCTACTTAATATTAGTTTTTAAAAGATATGGAGAGAAATGAAAGAAACAAGTGCCAGTAATTAAGGAACATAAAACACCTTTTCAAAAATAATACCTATACAATTAAATTTGCAGTAATTATGGCATATAGTGGTAAGCATATGCTATACTTCTCTTTAACATTCATGCTCATGAAAAAATATTAGGAATGAAAATGTCTAATCAATATTCAGATTTTATCGGGTAGAGATTTTTTAAAATTAAATCCTAATCATCTCTGTTCCTTTAACTAGAGATGATTTATCATTTGTCGGTGTTTTTTTCCCAAAACATGTACTCATTTGACACCCAATATGATTCAATAAACATATTTCCAGGCAGGAGACGTAGTTCATACGCATGATCTCAGGACTTGGCAGGCTGAGGCAGTATTATGCCATGAGGTTAAAGCCAGCCTGGGCTACTTAGTGAGCCTAAACTACCTGGAGATACCCTGCCACAAAAAAAAAAAAAAAATTGATATCATTGTGATACTCCAGCTATAATTGCTAAATAAATTTTCTTCTATATGTCTTCCAAATCCTCAAGGAAAAGTAATACTGTTCAAGTAAAGAAAATATCTTTAGGGGCTGGGGAGATAGCTCCGAGGCACAAGTGCCTGCTGGGCAAGTGCAAGGTCGTGAGTTCGAACCCTGGTCCCACAAAAAAAAAAAAAAGAAAATATCTTTAAATAAATCTTGTGATAGTGAACGTGCTATGATTTTAGATCAAATGACAGATGGTCAAGGAGCAATGATAGCAATTCTGAGTTTTTCTGATTATTTCGTATTGAGGGATTACTACCAGATATTTCAAAAATGTGATTCACTTCAACTGATACGATTTGCTTTTTAAACATTTTTAAAAGACAGTAAAATAGTAATAACATGATAAATGATACAGAATTTGAAAAACAATATATGAATTCAACAATCGTTCAATTGCATGTTGTTTGTTGCCTTCAGAGTAGTTGCTTGGATTACCAGATATAACTGATCAAAAATATTAAGCATTAATTGTTCATTTTAATAAACAAATGGAAATTAGCCACGCAATGATTTTAGCTTATTCCTTTTTTTCTTCTTTTTCACATTCTAGTTGCTCTCTTCTTCTGAGCTGTATCTTTGCCTTTCACTGTATCTATTGTAAGTTGTGAATATTATTTACTCTTACAGTAGAGAGACAATAAAGTGTTTACATATGTGTGTCTGCTTTATTTCATCAGAGTGTAGTATTTAGCTGCATCCATTCACCCACCCACAAAACCCTTAAGTTTAACTTCTTTAGAGCTAAGTAGTACTAATTACTGTAAAAATATCACATTTTTAAATCTATTTCTATTTCTCAGTTTATTGACATTTGTGTTGTTTCCAAGATTTAACTGTGAAAAATTGTGCTGCTATAACCATGGGTGCACATGTATAACTGTGGTATGATGCTTTCAGTCCTTCTGGAAAAATATCTAGAAGAGGAATATGTAGGTGGAACTGAACATCTAATTCTAGTTTTTGGAAGAATTTCCCCAATGGCTGTACCACTCTATACTCCTACAAACAATGAAGAAGCATTCTTTTTCTCTTAAACAAATCTGAGAATAAATGAAACAGGCTATAAAGATGTAAACACAAGTACAAACATATTTAACCTTATCTTTGACTAAGGGGCCAAACATGTTCACTGCAATAAATATAGCCTCTTTAATAAATGTGCCTGGAAAAACCAGCTATTTCCATTCCAAAGACTAGAATTGGCCTCAGGTCTACTATCATGCAGTAAACTAAAGTCAAAATCAATTAAAGATCCAAATATTAAAAGAGAAACACTACATCTATGGGAAGAAGAAGTAGGTAGATATTTTGAAGACATAGCGATAGGCAGAGAATTCATGAAGAAAAACCAAACTGCCCAGGAAACAGTTCAAAAAATAAAAACTGCTATCTCATCCTATTGGAAACTTTTTGCACATCAAAAGACATTACCAAGGGCTGAAGAGATAGCTCAGTGACATAAGTGCCTGACTGGCAAGCCAAAGGTCTTGAGTTTGATTCCTTGTACAATAAAAACGTAAAAAAAAAAAAAAAAAAAAAAAAAAAAAAAAAAAAAAAAAAAAAAGAATAGAAAAGAAAGGGAGAGGAAAAAAATCACCAACAGACTGAAAGCAAAACACATGAACTGGGATAATATTTTAACCAACTGTCCGTCAGACAAAGGATTTCTATTTAGGACATATAAAGTATGTTTAAAAATCTGGTTCCAAAAGAACCAATCTGAAAATGGACTACTGAGATAAAAAGTTCTCAGATGAGGAAATACAAATGGCAAATAAATACATGAAAAATGTTCAACATCATTGGTCATTTGCAAAATACAAATAAAAACAATACTGAGATTTCATCTCACTCAAAAAAGAATGGACATTATGAAATCAATTGATAAGAAAACTAGTAATATTTCTAACTCATACTATTAGTAAAAATAAACTAAATAATGGAGGACTCTAAGTGACTTAACAATGGCCTCAAATACAACAAGTGTTAGTCACTGGAAACTAAGTATTATTTCCATGCCATAATCTTCAATATGCTTGAAATGAAGGAACTTGAGATCAGAATACTGACCCAACTTATCTAAGTAGATGCTCAAGATGATTAGCACATGTCCTTCTGAATGGCAAGCAAGTGCACTGACCATTCACAGAATGACAATCTAATGGGCAAAGTAGCACAATTTTATCTTGAGACTGTGTAAAAAATAAAAGTGAATAAAACATATTTCTAAGAAAATAGAAAAAATAAATCTACATAATGCAAGGAATGTTATACTTTTATCCAATTCCCATAAAATATTCTATAAACTAGATCATGACACGTGCTTATTAGTGAGTGAAATGTTGGCAGCATTGGCAGATCAAAATACAACCCTCTTTTAAAAATGTCCCTCTTACTCACAAACCTAAAAGGTGTAGAAATATTTTTAAAGGACAGTGCTCACATAGAAGAGAATATGATAAAACATGATGAAAATATTTCCTGTTTCTTGCCTTATTTCAAGAGTCTTCCCTACATTTGGTTCTTTAAACTGCATTTTTTGAAACAACATTGAATTATATTTTTAAATTCATAGTAGTGCTGCTGTGTATCTTCATTACATGACAGACACCTAGCAGAGTGGTGAAGTTCACTGCTTCAGGTATCCAGGTGAGTGACAGAGACGTGGCAGTGAGGGCCAGGCATCATCTTTTCATCATCCACCCTTCATTATTTCCTGGTTGTTTCCTAGCCAACTTCACCTCTTCTGTTCTCCTTGCCCATTTGTGCCATGGTATTCCTAAGGACTGCATACAATGTCTAAAGTTACTTGAATCCATAAACTTTATTAAACTTTCTATTCTTAAAGTTGTAGGTAACAGATATTTGGAGTCAAAACAGAAATTTGAAATATAAGAAAATTGGTACTGGAGAATGTGTTGTTTCAGTGACTGTATCCATACACTCAATATAAAAGTCTTTAGAAATGATTTGATGAAGCAAGAATCATTGGAAGAATTGAGAGAGGTGATACAGAGAAATTTCAGAACAAACTAAGGAGATCTTGATTGATGTGCTGGTATCATTCAAGCTGAAACGATGAACACTCTGATAGTAATGCAGAGAGTAAAGGTCAATATATTTTTTCCCTTTTAAAAAGAAGACTCCACTACTATTTGGAGTTGAAGTAAAAAATTTATACATATTTTTCCAGTGTTCTGATATTTTGAAGGAAATTGAGATTAAGGATGGTGGGTTGAGTAATCTGAAGGAGAAAATATCAGGCACAGACTAGTATTCTGGCCATGTCTTGGATTCTATTGTCTACTTTTAGACAGTTTTACAGTGAGGATCAGGGAGAAATGCAGGTAAAAACCAAGTGAAAAAATTTGAAGTTTAATACAGGACAATCTATGTGTTTATTTGAGGCCAAGGAAGGTGTTTCATGGTGATCAGCACCATGAAAATCGAAATACATATTTTATACATGAACAGGTAAAAAGTATGCCTTGAGTGTATTTCAGGAATCAGAAAGATCCCACCAATTTCAGGTGCAAGGATGCTTAATATTATCATTCTGTTTCGAAAAAAAAAGTGTCCTTAGTTTACTTCCTCAAGAAGAGCCTCCTAATGAATGAATTTCACAGGTTTTATGCTTAGTCATCAGACACTCAAAAGGCCACAGTAGTCATGGTCCAAGGGGACCTGAATACTGGTCCTCCTGACAGTAAATTGTGCAATTGTTCACAAGATCCTAGTTTGTTAGGCCTTCTGACTGCAAGAGTAATGGAGGCAAACATCCACATTTCAAAAGAAATCATAGGAGAGCAAGTAAGAATTGTGTAGGACAGTGTGTGAAGCTGTGGGATTGAATTCAATAATGATGTAAAAGTTCAGGAAGCTGAATGTGCCAGGAATGTTGACTATTATTCAAGAAAACTTTTGTTCTATGGTGGAGCCAACCCAAAGTAAAGGTGCCAATGATCGCACCTGACAAGGCTATAGACATGGGGTCCTCTTAAACACTTAAGATCTCACATTTTGATTGTGTGCACCAGATATGGACCCTCTTGGACTTAATATTTGCACTATTGTGTTTAAGTCTTGCTTTGAATAAATTGTTGCATTTCTTCTTATTTTTCCTTTTGGAATGGAAATGTTTATCTAGGCCACTGTACCTTGCCAATATATGACTTTCTTTTGAGTTTTATACAAGATCATAAGTCTCAAAAGAGACTAACATATGGACTTTTGAAAAACGGCATAATTGGAAGAGACTGCTGCATTTTGTTTTTGATTATAAAATAAATGGTTAAATTATACTAGGCAGAGAAATGAACTTATTGTTTTATTATTTGGAGATTTACTATGGTTTGGATATAAAGTTGGCAAGGCTTGAGATTTGGCTATGAATATAGTTATTCAACATCATTGGGTTAAGAAATGTCTAGCACATTAATAAGGAACTTTCCCAGGTCTACACAGATGAGCATTGAATCATGACCTTAGGCAGTACTTGTGGTCCCTCCCCATTCGTCTTGGCACTGCTTTCCTGCTGTTACCTAGGTGTCTTGAACCCAACAGCTTGGTTTCCTAAAGCTTCTGCACTATGATTTTCCTACCTTGGAACCTTCCACATGTGTGAATTTCCAAACACTGTGGGCTTATTAAAATCTTCACAGATGTAAATAACAACTGTTACATACTGTCTCCTTGCAATGGAAAATGAAGTGAGGACTACAACTTTAATATAGCAGGCTTGCTAGGGAATCCATCCTTTAGAAGAGTGGTGAAGGGAGGTCAGAGGTGGAAATTAGGGAACACTATGTATGAGTGGAAATTATGGAAGTAACCAGTGAGGGTAATGAGAATTTGGAAAGCTCTGAATCCTGCTAACGTTGTCCATTTTTGAGATGGGTATCTAGGCTACACTAGGGAACAATCTATTTTGGATGATGATTCACAAATGGCAAAATGTCAATTTTTGGAATACTTTATCCATTTATCTTTATTAAAGATGATGTTTTCTCACAAGATTTCTTATTAAAACTTTATGAACAAAGTAGATCATTTTTGTGTGATTTAGCTTCAAACTTTTTCAACATTTCATTGAGTATACATCTAAAGAATTTATATAGAGTTTGTTCATAATGTTAAAGAATCTCATCGAATGCACCCTGTTTTTTAATTTTTATTAATTTTAATGAGAAATGACAAAGTTTCAAAACATGTTAGCAATATATTCCCAATAAATGATATAATGCATATTATTGTCCTCATAGGAGTTATTTAGAGCACAGAATGCAGACATGATAATAGTAATCACTATTGGTACCATGATTTCTTCTCATTGAACTAAGAGAAAGCAGTTGTATACATAGTTCAATATTCCATAATTTTAGTGGGTTATTAGCAGAACTGGCACTGTCTAAGGCTGTTGATTTAAGCCTTTTACAGGTCAACATACTATGCTAGCTTTACTTTTCATGCCTCGTGGCTAAACTTTTCTGCCAGGTGGTTAAGGGAAAGTTAAAGCAAGATCTGTATAACAAAACATGCAACTTTCATATTCCCCAAGGTCAGTCAAATCCCCTCAGGATATACCTTGAAACCAAGAGGCCTCTAACTCTAAATGAACCTTTAATCTTTTCAAATATTTCTCCACATATATTGAGTTCATATGAATGTACTCTTTATTCTGAAATTAGTATAAATTATCTAAATAGGTGTATGGAAGTTAAAAATAGACAGCATAAGTATTACAATTACAATAGATAGTTCTTCTTTTCCGAAACATTTTTAATGAATTAGATATTCATGAAATATTGTTGGCTTGGAAAATACACAGAGTTTGACAGCTCATTTTGTTTGAAGGGTACAGATTTGCTAATTATTGAAATCATAGTTCAGGTGAATGCTTCTCTTTGCTTTGCTAACTGATATCCCTCAATCAAAGCCCCTCTGGCTTTGGTAACTGCCTCAGAATTATTGTGTTGAAGAGCAGTAAGGAAAGTCTGCATTGTGGTTTCATTTTTAGTGAGAATGTTTCTAAGTTTGATTTTTGCTATAGGCTCTGGCCCAGTTCTTTTGCTTAGATTTAGAAATCTTCCAAATTTTAGTTTACAAAATTTCTTTTTTTTTTCTTGGGGCAAGAGATTAAACAGTGGGACTCTTGCATGCTTTGGCAAATGCTCTACTGCATCTCAGCCCAATAATTTTTTATTAGTTTTAATAATAAATAAGAATATGATAGTTTCAAAACATGTTAGTAGTACATTTGCAGTAATTGACACATTGCATATTGTTGTCCTCACAAGTTACACAGAGCACAGGTTGTAGACATGACAAATTTTCTAATCTATATTGGTAAGGAAAGAAAAAAGAAGAAATATCTTCTCTTTGAACTGAGAGGGAGTAGTTGTGTACATAGTCCACTGTTCTATAATTGCGTTGGATTACCAGTGAAACTGAAAATGTTGGAGGATTTTTATTTAAGCCTCTTACAGTTCACCATACTAATCTAGCTCTGCATTCTATGTCTTATAATTAAGCTTTTCTGCTGGGTGACTGAAGGCAAGTTAAAGCAAGACCTGTATAACAAAACTTTCATCTTTTGTATCTTCCAAGGTCAAATCCCCTCAGTATTAACTTTGGAACCATGTACAGTGCTTTGTAGAACTTTTGTCAGTGTCAGCCCTCAAGATGAGTCATAGCCATTGCTTGACCAGCTTGCTTTCTGTGAAAGCCTGAGAGAATGTTTTTTCATAGGTGACTCTCCTTAGACACACAATACTTCATTTATCCATTTCCTCTGAGATCCCATAATCTCCTTGAACAGAAAATTTGGAAAACCACTGAGTTATAGGATGTTACAACACAGATTCTCTTATGTCCTGAGTCCTCACGGACCTTGAAGGGTAAGAGCCAAAATGATGGTTATTCATAGCCCTTCTTTTTCTCCAATTTTTGGTCTGTTACATTCTCAACCCTCCATCAGAGAAGCTTCGTGATATTATTACTCTATAACATAGGTAATGGAGCTTAACACCAGTCTTTCTGAATATCAAACATCTTAGACTTAGCTTGAAATTGGTATTTTCTAATTCTGTATCTCTATAGAATGGGATAAAAGCAGTTACATATCTTTACAAAAGAATTAGAACATGACTGTGGCCCACTGTCCTGGTGCTACACTCCTGTGAAGCTCCTCTATCGGCCATCATAACCATTTAAGAAAAATGAATGCATCTTTCCTCTTCTAGAGTTTATGAAAACTCCTCTTGATTGATGAATCAAAATCATGCACTTGAGATTTGAATGGTTCTTATAAGAATAATTAGGTTGTTTATATTTTATTTAAAGCATAAACTTGTAACCTCTTTTGTTAGAGAAATTGTACATAGTGGTAAATATCACCAAAGGTTACATCTATATATTAATTCTTTAAAAATCAGAATCAATAACTATGTTACAGCTGTCAGCCCATAATAGAATATGACTGCATGGGTCAACCAGAAAACTCAGCTGATGAGCAGGCACAGGGACTGGAGGTTTGATCCTCTGGCCTGCTTGTGCCGTCCCCACTCCTGGGGCATGCTGAGACAACAATCTAAGTCCAATCTAGTATTGAGACCCTAAACACTTCGTAGACTGTTCCTGAATAAAAAAGGAAAAAATACAAAAAAAAAAATATATATATATATATAACTACAAAGGACAGTTCACAATGTAAAGAAGAGAACAGAATATTTAGAAAAGATTATTTGACCTGGAAAGTTAACCGATTATCGTAGTCTATCTACATTAAAATATGAAATACGCTATGAATGATGTGTTTGTTAATGTATAGCCTTCCCCACTCCTATCATGAAATGCAAAAGAATCCAGAATCTATGCAATAAATAAAAATATTTTCAAAGGAAGAAAAGAACGCTTTTTAGCTGGGTGTGGTGGCGCACGCCTGTAATCCCAGCACTTGGGAGGCTGAGGCAGGAGGATCGGTGCGAGTTCGAGACCAGCCTGGGCTACAAAAGTGAGCTCAAGGCCAGCCTCAACTGCATAGTGAGACGCTGTCTCAAAAGAAAAAAAGAATGCTTTTTGTCTAAACCACCCACATCATGTGACCAGTGTCATTCCTTTGTATTTTGACAACCTGGAGCATAGTTCTGCAAGGTGTCATTTGAAGCAATCAATTTAGTATTAAATAGATTTAATACAGTTGCATTTTTATTTATTATTTTATGTAATAAAAATTAATGAATAAACATGCAATGTTTGTTTATCCTCTACTGAAATAATTGGACTGATAAGTTGTTAACATAAAATAATAATCATTATTCTAAAAACTACACCAAACTAATGGCCATAAAGAAAAAAAATCCAAAGTTTATCCCTTTAAATAAAAGCATGAATGTGACACAATAATACTGCAGGTCAAAATAAAATTTAGAAACTTATGTTGCTCATTATTATAATTATAAATATCTATAAGCTTTGAAACCTAGATGAATAATAACTCACTAAAACTTTCCCAAAATAAATGAATAATTTAGCTTAGGAATAAATAAATGAAAGCACTTCTTACCATATATAATCCCTTGCATAATAACTTAGACATAAATTATCACCAAAGTCCAGTAACTTGTCACTTATAATATTACCAGTATTATATGTTTGATGATTTATGATTTTGTCAAGCTAATTGAAAATATGACATTGATTAAAAACCTGAGTCTTTGCCTCAAAAGTAATTTTTTGTGTCAATTTATACAAGATAAAATTTAAAAGAAACTAAAAAATGAAAGATAAAATAAGAGTTCTATTTGCTTCATATGGAATAGAATTAATAACACTGTTACAGAATGTATTAAATACAAAGAATATGCTACTACCTTTGTGCTATTAGGGGTATATGTGCTAATACATTTACACTAATAAAAACAGTATCTTTATAGGTCTGTTCTCTATTGTAAAGAGCAAAAACAGGTGTTTTTTTTTTAAATTAGAATTTAAGACAACAGAATATTTTATATTCTGGGGCTCATAAGTTTGCTGATTAATTATTAGCAGTCTACAGTCTTGACTATGATTCTAGGGGAACCTTTTCTTGCACCTACCAGTTTGTGGAGGGTCTCCACATTCCATAGTACATGACGACAGAACTCTAATCTCCCTTTCTGATTTCTTATTGGTCTTTTAACTATGTGTCGATCTCTCAACTTCTCTCCTCTTTTCTCTTGAGTGAAAACCAGTCACTGATATCAGGCCCAGTCCTAATTCTAGTATGCTATCTTCTTGAGATCCAAGACCTTATTTCTGTACAAGAAACCAGGTTTCAGAAATTGAAGGATTATTTTTGTTATATGAACTTCAAACACATACTTATAAAAATTTATGTGACTACAAAATCCTCCTAAAATTTACCAATCTGAATAATAACTTGAAGACTAAATATGAAACAGATATAATTAGATCTCTTTGAGCTAATTGTTTAGAAAATTGAGCAGAAGAGACTAGACTGCCTGTTATGGTGGAACACATCTGTAATCCCAGCCTAAGAAGGCTGAGGAAGAGGATCACCACAAGTTCGAGGGCTCCAAACTGCCTTCAACACCAACCTGAACAACATAGGGAAACTGTCTCATAAATGAGACAGGTTTCCATTTTGTCATCACTGGACAAAAAGAGAGTGACAGGGAGAGGGAGAGGCATAGAGAAAGGGAGTGTGAGACAAACAGAGACAGAGACTGGATTAAGAAAAAAACTTTACATAGAGCTCAATTTGTGAATATATTTGAACTTGAATCATGCATATTGATTTTATACTGCACTAGAAAGTTACCTGAAGCAAAGGACTAAAATAATTTAAAACAAATGACACTGCTTTTACATTAATTTGGTTTTATAACTATAATGCAAAAATAATTTCTAATGGTTTTATAATACAGTTTTTTATATGTTGAATGCAAGATTTATTTAAAGGTCATTAAACTCCTTAGAAAAATGACTGAATTTAGATTTGGGGTAGAAAAGAGTTAGGTGAGCTTTGGACGTCTTGTACCATGAGTGAGAATTTGTGTTAATTGTAAAGAAAAAAAAAGAGTAAGTTTTAATATCTCCCAAAGGTCAAATCATGGGAAGTTTTACATAAAAAAGTGCTTGAAATATACCAAATATAAAAAATTTATGAGTCTGTCAGTACTGTAAAGAAAGAAAGCAACGTTGAAAATCTTAGTTTTATATATTGGAAATGGCTTTTATACCAACTTTTATACCTGAGAAATAATTTTAAAAACCTCGTTTATATGTGGAAATTTTTAAAACAGTTCTGTGGGACAGAAACCAAATAGCTCCAAAAATAAATGAAGAGTATTTGTCAAGGAGAAATGACAACTAATGTATGTAGGAAAATTGATAGAGTTATAATTTCAGTATGTGCACATTTACGAAAAGTAAAGCCGATTTAAAAATAAATTGAATGTGTTTTTACATTATTTATGAAAACTCTAAATATGCTTTCATGTTTCTTTTCCACTTACCTCGAATTTGTAATACAGAAATGATTTGCTAAATATGCTCTGTGTTTATTTTTTAATCAGCCAGCTGTGGCCCTCAAATGGATTTAGCCTGGGATAAGGAAGTAAGCCAAACCAAGCAAAGCACCACTTGACTCACAGAGATAAACAAACGAAGCTAAGATTATCAGAATAGGCAGGCAGTCTGATGAACTCAGCAAATGAAAGTTTAAAATTTAATGGGGTTGTATGCATCACAGTGATGAAGCTGCACATAAATGTGAATCCCATAAAGACCCCATAGCAAAAGAGAACATAGCTTGCATAGAGCTGGTTGTATTGAACTAGTTGTGTTTATAGAGATCACTTGCTACATTCAAACAAATGAGTGCTCATTCAGCATTTCACTTAGCAGTTTTCAATTGAGAGGATTAGAAATACGTGAGACAAACTTGTAGAAATCAAAGTAGAGTCCACCTCTTGGGTTGAGTTGAAAATCCTCTCTCCTTCACGGGACCATAAAGTTAACAGTTTACACCTTTCTGGAAGTTTTCAGAGCAGGAAGAAGGCCATAAAAGATAAATGGATCTTTATACCTTCTATTAGATAAGCAAGTATTCTAGGGAGGATGAAATTATTTTTTACCATAAAAGAATTTTTACTTTAATGCCAACTAGGCTTGAATTTTTCTCTTTATTAGAGTA
>PVJA010045454.1:0-15630 GCA_004027025.1 Myocastor coypus
CCAGGGATCGAACCGCGGTCCCTGAAGCCGCCCAAGCTTTCCCAAGCAGGCGCTTTAGACCACTGAGCCATCCTGCCGGGCCCTCAAACTTATTTTATTTTTTTTTTCAAACTTATTTTAAACATAATTTTCAAATATCCTATTCTGCCACTAACTGTAGCCCATCCACTGGACAGAACCATAGCTTGCCTCCCTCATCCCCAGCTGTTGGACGTTCAGGTCACACAAGTATAAGCATAGGCCTCGGTCTTTAATGCCCTGTGGGTCACTTGGGTGGACTGTGGACAGTGCTCTAGGGTCAGCTACTGTTCCTCTTTTGTTATAAGATACCTGACGTTTCTTCCGGTTATTCTCATCACTGTACTGACCTGACCTACGATTTTTGTGTGTGGTAATGGCGCCTGCACTCTCCAAAGCCAGGTAGCCAAAGGTAACCCTCAGTTCAGATCTCTCTGGTGCAGAATCTACTTCATCTCCATGCTGTCCTTTAACTCTGTCTCATCTGCAACAACTTAGCCTTGGCCAGGCCTCTACAAAGCCTCCCTGTGCCTCGCTGCTCCCCACCCTCTGCTCCAGCCGGTGGCTTCCCGCATCCCCTCTGCACAGCGCCGTGGAGATGCCAGGAGCTCTGCCTGACCCTGGAGCTCTCGTGGTTGGACTCTTCTTTTTTTTAATACCTCTTTCTTACTGCTCGTCCAACACAATTCCATTTTCACTTTCTCTGCTTCTGTCGGCATCCATTCTATAGCTTTACTGATATGTAATTGGCATCTAGTAAGCTCCACCCACTGGCTTGAGATTCACAGCGGAATCCTTTCACCATCGGTGTGCGCCCCAGCAGCCGTCATCACAGTGCGACTCGATAGCCTTGTCACCTTCAGCTCTCTCTTAGCCATCAAAATCCCTCCCTCTGTCTTTTCCCACCCTCTACCCTCCTCCTTTCTCCTTGCTGAAGGATTTAAGAAGAAAAGGATTGTGTTGACATGCTTGAGAAATATTTTTCTGAAGGGCAAATGTTCAAAGCCCCTTCCAACTTGGAATCTTTGAGAGCACTGATAGGAAACTCTCCACACTAGAATCCCTACGGTGTGCTCACCACGAGCTTGCTATTGCTGTGTGCTTGCCCGGTGAGGGCCAGAAAGTGGGGTTGAGAATTTTGTTGCAGGTTTGCTTTCCTGGTTGAAGGCCTAAGATGCACTCACACCATTGGCAACCAGTGATCAGTACTAAACCTCGGGGCTGTCCCTTGAGCAAATAGTGATGGAAATGGAGGAAGCAGAGTGCTGCAGCCTAGACGCAGAGCTTCGCGCTCTCCCCATGTGAGACGCTCTTGTCACCCTCTCTAGCAGTGCAGAAAATCACCTTGCAGTAGATGTTAAAAGGGAGGGGCGTGAGGGGCGTGAGGGGCGTGAGGGGCGTGAGTTCCAGAGTGAAAACTCAGTTCCGACTCCATGTTTATCACTGGCTAACCAGGATTCTTGTTCTTTCCAGCGCTCTTTCTCTTCATCCACAAAAGATAGATATTTATACTGACCTCCTAGGGATGGTGCAAAAATTAGAAACATTGTGTGTACCATTTCTCTGTGTTTAATGGTGGAATTAGAAATGATAATGTGTTTAACAAGGTCCCTTACTGTTTGGTACAACGTACATTTAACTCAAGTTTTGAGACAGCTTGGCAATAATGTGCTAAAAATCAACCTAATATAATCATGTGCCCTACTTATTGAAAAAGTACTGTCGTCTGCAGCTGGTGGGCTCAATTTCATTATGAGCAAATATTCTCATGTCTGACTTAAAAGGTTCTTAGATAAAGTGTGTACGCACTCAGTCAATGCAGGCTCCCATCCACTCTGTGAATGGCCATCATGGCAGCCTTAGTGATTACTAGGTGTGATTGTCAGTCTTTATTTTGCAGCTCAGAAGTTATGATAAGTTTTATTTTCCCAGGCACTTTTAGGGACTTCAGAATTACCGGTCTAAGAGCATCTGCCCTGGCCTTCTGCCAGGGTACTTTAGAGAAAGCAGTGTGTGTGTTCAGGAAGCTTTGCGATTAAATGCAGGAGGTTTTGAACTTGACATGGAGGCAGGAAACACATCTTAGATCTGATATGTGGTCCAGTGGCTTTATTTGCAGTAGCTTTATTTTAATTATAAGGGCCGGTCCACTCAGCCTCTCTCACAGCTGGGCTCAGCACACTCGGTTTCCCTGCGGGAAGCCTGCAGGCCTTTGCTTTGCTCATGGAAGACCTGAGCTGAGGTGCTGAGCCTGCTGGTGAGGAGCAGGTCCTGTTCCTTCCGGAGAATCCTGGTGACGGTGTGTCACACTGTGAGGAGAAAAAGTCAATGAGTGCAAGGTTTGTTTTTGTTTTTGTTTTTAACGTATAGCCAATCTTATTTTTTTTTTCTGTAAGGAATACTTTGAATTTGTTTCTTTCAGAATAGTGCTAAGAGGATGTAACTACAAGTCATGGAGCAAAATGAATGATTCATTCCTTCATATATTTGTCAAATATGTATTGAGTTTGAGTCTCATGGCTAACCATAACATAAAGAAAATTCTAGTCGGGGCCAATGGGATAGCTCAGTGGACTAAGCACCTCCTTTGGTAGGCACAGGGACCAGGATTTGATCCCTAGTCCCACATGCCACCCTACCCCAACCCCATGGCAGGCTGAGCCAGCAACTGCATCTGGACATGGTGGTGCACGCCTATAATCCTGGCACTAGGGAGGCTGAAAACAGGAGGCTCACTAGGAGCCCAGGCTGCACAAGAAGACCCTGTCCCAAATATATAAATGAAAAAAAAGGAATATTCTAGTCAGCTAAATGTTTCATGTTCCTGCTGTCATGAAGCCAGAGGTCTCATGGGAACGACAACCAGTACATAAGATAAATGACTAAAATTTCTCTTGTTAGTTGTGACTGCTCAGAAGAAACAGGTAGGAAATGTCAAGGTCAAGGTGAAGGTGTTGCTACGCTAGGTATCTTCCCAGGAAAGGCAGGATGGTGAAGGTGGCACTTAGTGAAAGACCTAGAAGAGGTGAGCACAAGTCCTACAGATGCCTGAAGCGAAGGGGGTAGTGAGGGCAGGTGTCCTGGGAGAGGGCTGGCAGAGGTGCGGCTGCAGCGCGGTGCACGCTGCCGCACGCGGTAGGATGCCAGGCGAGAGGGCCGGCGGAGGTGCGGCTGCAGCGCGGTGCACGCTGCCGCACGCAGTAGGATGCCAGGCGAGAGGGCCGGCGGAGGTGCGGCTGCAGTGTGGTGCACGCTGCAGCACGTGGTAGGATGCCAGGCTAGAGGAAGACGAGAGCAGGGCCCGATTGCACCGTGCTGGGCGGATGATACACCTTGCGGTAGGCCTGGGGACTGAGCCAGAGACTCTGCATGGAACTGCATCTGCAGCCCTCCCTCTGTGCTGAGCACCGTCATTATTATTTCTGACAGAGTCTCACTGAGGTACCCAGGCTGGGCTCCACCTTAGCGTCCTTTAACTTTAACTTCACTGAGCGCCGGGATTGTGGGTGTTCAGCACATACCCCACTTGTTCCTCAGTATTTCCTGGGATAACGTAGGGAGTGCTTGGAGACCTTAGCAAAAGGGAAGGAAAAGTGCAGGTCGACTCTTGGCAGGATCTGTCAGTTTTGACACTGAAGAGCGATGACAGCTGTAAGGGCGCCAGTTTTCATAACTGACACCATTTATCAACCTCCCTTCCTCTGTGGAGTACAAACAAGGACTTGTCTCAGCATCTACAGGGGACCAGTCCCAGAATCCCCTGTGGATACCAAAGTCCATAGATGCTGAAGTCTCAAAGTGACACAAATTTTGATATATCCTATGAGTGTCCTATATATTTTAAATCATGTCTCAGTTGTTTGTGATACCTGATACAATGTGATAGGAATAATGGTTCTACTGTATTGCTTAGGGAATAATGAAAAAAATGTTCAGTGCAGGTCCAGATTTTCTTTCACATATTTTGAACCAGTGGTTACTTGAGTGTACAGGTCCAGACCCTGCAGATGTGGGAGACCAGCTGTACGGCTGAGTGTGGAAGTTCAGAGCTGAACCAGTTCATGAGCTTACAGCATGGGAATTCACAAGTGAAGTCAAGTTGTTTGCTTTGAAGGCCCTGTATCCTCTGCTCCTGTCCGTCGCCGGGCCTTTAATACAGTAAACCCTCCAAGCTAACATGTAGATGGAGGTGCTCGGTTGTGCGATGATGTGAAATCGCTTACTAACACCTCAAATGCCTGTTTCCTTATCAGGACCACTTGGTTTCACATGGATTAAGCATTACTGTACATACGATAAAGGAAGTAAAACATTCACAATGAGTGTTTCAGAAATGAAATCCAGTGGGAAAATGGTGAGTTCCTTCTGGTTGTTTGTTCTTTTTTTTTTTTTTTTAATTTTGAGCTTTGTTATTAAATAATGGAAGTAAAACAGAATATTGCTTGTACTTTCCAATCATATGAATGAGTTCTTGAAAACTGAAAAAGTCAGAAAGCCTTCTCTCATTTCAGTGATGCTACCGGCAGGGCTTTCCTTTGAGTTGGCCTTGTCAGAAGCAGTTGCGTAGGTGCGGAAGCCCTCATGACACTGCAGAGGTGGCACGCCACACAGTTACTGGTCTGTACAGGGCTGGGCTAGCACCCAGTGAGGGCTTCTGGGCCTGGCAGGTTCGGCACCCTCCCCCAACCAGCGCACTTGCCTAGCCTCTTCTACACTGTGCTGCACCCAGAATCGCTGGCCAGTCAGCTTCTCTGAAGCAGCCAGTCAACACCTGCTCAGCCCAAGAGGAAACCAGGCGCTGAGTGTCTCGCGTGGCCAGTGAGTAGTACAGGACACGGTGTGTGCTGCCT
Source organism: Myocastor coypus (assembly GCA_004027025.1). Classification (NCBI taxonomy): domain Eukaryota; kingdom Metazoa; phylum Chordata; class Mammalia; order Rodentia; family Myocastoridae; genus Myocastor; species Myocastor coypus. Next base: position 4,869 of record PVJA010045454.1, read on the forward strand.
GATGAGGAAACTGCCAGGAGCTTTGGGAGTGCACTGTGCCTTTTGTGAGTGAAGACAAGAATGTGGCCCTCGATCGCCCTTGGGCTAAGAAGCCTGGGAGTTCACTCACAATAATTGGTCTGACCTTATTTTATTTTATTTATTTTTATTGTTTTTCTTTTTGAGACAGGCTGACCTTGGGCTCACTTTTGTAGCCCAGGCTGGTCTCGAACTCGCATTGATCCTCCTGCCTCAGCCTCCCAGGTGCTAGGATTAGAGGCATGTGCCACCACACCCAGCCTGGTCTGACCTTATTTTAACAGATCCAGGAATACATTTCTAATAGTAAGTGACTCACAAGTAATTTAATATAGATCATGGCAGAGGTACAGTTTAATTGAAGTTACACACGTGCTCAGACACGCCAGCCAAAGCTTATTGTGCTTGGGCATCTGTCAGAGTTGAATATTTCCAACCAAAAGACCTAAAGTAAAGGAGAACATGCCAGAAAGGAAACCATAGATTGCAGGCATAAGTTAATAAGTACAATTAGCACAACTAGTTTCTATTTTTTAGAGTAGTAATTGCCAGAAAGCAAACTCACATGAAAGGAATTAGTAATGTAAATAGATCAAGCCAAAGTTTGATTCATAAATCTATGAGATTTGTAAGCAAATACAATTAACCAGACTTTGGATAAATTTACCCCTTGGAATAGAATTGCATTTCAGAGATAGAAGCCCTATACATTCAGCCTAGATTGGTTTTTCTTTTCTTTTTTTCTATTTTAGTTTTAATTGCATAGTAGCACTTGATTAGTGCTGAAGAAATCACGTGGTGTGCCAGGCATGGCAGTACTTTAAGTGCATACTGGGACTCACTATTCTGGTAGCCCTCTGGTGACTTTGATGTAGCTGTCAGTTGATACTGTGAAGCACTAATTCAAAGGCACATTAACATGATAATAATCTTGTAGCAATCTATGAAATTTCAGTTAATAGCAACAGCGCTGCATCCCTGTGGCTATAAGGACTTTCGCAGTATAACTTAAACTTAACCTATCATAAGTGAATGTGTTAAAAAGTATTAGGTATGTCACAGAATTCTTTGAAATTAAGCATTTATATGTTATTAATTAATCAATGGTTTGATATACTATAATGGAACAGCTAATGCTAGAGTAAAGGGTGGGATTATGACCTTCATGTATAATCTCCCATTTTGACAGCTCTAAATCATTACAGTATATTTCAGTTGACCTCCTTGTGTTAGTGATACGATGTCTTCTTGTTTCAGAATGGCCTTGTTACTAGCTCACCAGAAATGTTTAAGTTAAAATCTTGTATCCGACGGAAGACAGATTCGATTGACAAACGATTCTGCTTTGACATAGAAGTAGTTGAAAGGTTTGAGCTTTTCACTTTCTATTTTGATGTTAAACTGTTTCTCTTTCCATGTCTAGCTATGAGCATAAAACAACACAAGCGGTTTTACTGTTTCTGAAAATGGTACACGTTCACTTCATTTCACATCTTTCATTGTATGGTCTGTAAAAATAGAGGCACAGAAAGCTAGCAAGACATAACTTCAAAGAAGAACCTGAACTATCCACGTAAAGGAGAATATTAGGTGAAATTATTGCAAGGAGGAAACCTGAAGCTTTTTGTGTAGCCCTAATGTTTTTGTTTTTGTTTTGAGACCCGCTCTCGCTATACAGTGCTGACTGGCGTCGGTCTTGCTTATGTAGCTCAAGCTGGCCTCCATCTCATGGTGATCCTCTTGCCTCAGCCTCCCGAGTGCTTGGATTACAGATGTGTGTCGCCTCGCCTGGCTTTTTTTCTTTTATTTTCCCCCTTTTTTGGTCCTAGGGCCAGGCTTTTGGAGGCTTTTGGAGGCTGGGAACCTTGTTTCCCAGCAAGAAGAAGGCACAGAAGGGGTGAGCACAGTGAGCGCGGTAAGCCAGCTAAGCTCAGTGCCTGGGGGACAGCGCGCAGGAAGCACCGTTCTGCCAAGGTTATCAGAAGGGTGCTCAAGGATAGCAGCTGAGCTCGCCACCTAGTGACACTGCCTAGCTCTATGCCTTTGCTGTACCAACACAAGCAGAGCAGAAAGAAGAGAGCACAGGGCCTGCTTCTTGTCCTGTTACGATGTCACATCTACCCTCATTTTGCTGTGTTATTCCCACACTGTTCCGAGCCCTCCAGCACATTGTGTATGCACATAGGCGTGCACCGCCTGTACTCTGCCATCATGTGTGCCGTGCTATGGCTTCGACCTCTGTAAGGGCACCACTGTAGTGTTGCTTTAAAATTGTACTGGATGTTTTGGCTTTTCTTTCTTACATTTTTTGGATGTCTACATACTAAGCCCCCCCCACCCTTTGTTTAAAAAATAAACCCTTTAGGATCTGCCCAGTATAACATTAAAGTTATTCATTAATTGACGACAAGTGGACTTAGAATATATTTTTGACATATTCCTGGTTTTCTTCTTTTAACTGCAGTATTGAATCAGATTCTTTTTTTTTGAATCAGATTCTTTTCATAAGTAATGTTTTTCCTAAGTCATTGAGATTATATCCATTTCATATCGAGCATACTTGTTGAACTTCTTGTTAGTTTTATGATAAAGACCGTGGACTTTGAGGGGCTGGGGAGATAGCTTCATGGCACAAGTGCCTGCCTGGCAAGTGCAAGATCATGAGTTCAAACCCCGGTCCCACAAAACAGAACAAAAATAATAATAATATGGACTTTGTGTGTGTGTGTGTTTGTATATATATGTGTGACATTTTTCCTTCCTCATTTCCTGTTTAATGAGATTAATTCCGAAGATTTCTGTCTTATTCTTTGTCATCTTAGTCCTTCCCTGTGCTCTCTTTGCGTGGACATTCTTGACTATTTCATAATGCCTTGTGGAAGAAAATTATTTGAAATTAACTTTAATGTTGTGATAATGATATGAAGAAATGCTATGGTTTTATTATCATCTTTATTCGCTACTGTCTATTGTTGCTTAGTATTTAATTATTAATTGTGGTCGGAGGCTTCCCACCTTGCGATGTGCTCATCAGAATTGTCTTTAGTTGACCAGATTATACCAAGTCAGAATCAGAACAGTCATCCTTACACTGTGGAATATTCAAGATGCTTTAGGTTCTGTGCATGCATTTTTGTCACTCTCTTTGATTATCCCCAAAGGCATAGTGTGAAGCCAGCTTCCTCTAACAGTTGTGTATTAAAGCACACAGTGGTCTTCTCACCATCATCACTAGAATTACAAACATGTAAATCACCCACAGTGATTTTTCTTAAAGGTACTTATAGGTCAAATTTTTTAATTTTTTAATTTGCACTTTTTTCTTTTAATTTGCTCCTTTTTTCTTTTCTTCCTTCAAATTTCACCTGTGTAATTAACTAAGACCTGAAGAATTAGTAAATGTTTGCAGACATGGCGAGGCTACATGTAACATGCAGAATGTTTGGCTTGGGCAGGCACGGGATCATCACCTTGCAGGCCTTCTCGGAAGCGAACAGGAAGCTCTGGCTGGAGGCCATGGACGGGAAGGAGCCGGTAAGCCTGCGACGCATGCTGCGACTTCTGTCTGAATACTCTGACAATCACAGAGCACATCTGCAGCTCTAGTCAGGTGACTGTAGTGTAACTGAAAACATTACAATAGTGACTCAAAGGAGCAGGGATGTAGACCGTTTCCCTAGTGACGTCCTCATCCCTGGCACAGAATTTCTGCTTTCTGATTTAGTTTTCTAGAACTAACGTAAAACCCTCAGACTACGTTTTAAAATCTTATTATCATTAGCTGGCTGTGCAGTTTACATCCTTCTCTTCAGTTCATGACTAGTACATGCCCAGGTTTTGCAAGTCTTATGCTAGAGATTGTGAAGAGGAAAAACAGGGTTCAAGGTGTGAACTGACCCTCGGTCACCTGGGCCACTGTGTAAGATATTTTTCCCTCCTCATTTGCTAATGGCTACTTGGATGTCAGAATGATAATTTACTTCCTAATACTGGGGAGGTATATTTCATCTCCACTTATTTTATTAACACAGGTACTTGAGCAGAGAGGTCTACCCATGCACAGTGAGCAGGGTGTGCCGCCCCTACTTAGACTCACGTAGGCAGCAAGAGGCCAATGAACAGCTCTCAGCCCCATGCCTGCAGTACAGACTGCAGTTAGCACGTGGGAGGCCACCCTCAGACTCTGCCACCGCCCCATCATAAGCTATGTGCAGCAATTAGGATTAACCCTTTACAGCATTTTCTAACCACATGATAAGTCTGAATTTAATAATAAAGCACTGTTTTATCATTGTTTGTTGCAATCTTACTGTGGTCTATAAAATGCCAACTGATGACAGGCTTAAAAACAAAAGAAAAATCCTCACCACAAATCCTCACCACAATGGCTAAGTCTTGGCCGAGAGCAAGTGTTAGGGACAGTCTGTTAGCACAGCAAGGTACAGGCTAGGGTTATGTACAATGAAAACAGCATGCACTGGGCAATTTGCAGAAGGAACAACCAGGTGGAATCCATCGTGCAGGGCTTCCTAAGGAATGTGTAGTACCTATCATAGTGGGGAAGAGAGTAAGATGTGCAAATACAGTGGTCAGGGAGGTTTGTCCAGGGCAGGAGGGCCTCAGCACAAGAAGGGTGTTGCTAGGCAGGATGGACAAGTGGTGCTGTGGGCACAGCCGCTCAGGGACCCTGAGATCAACCCCCCCCCCCCCAATTCACTTTACAAACATTCCATTGCTGGTCTTCTGTGCTGGGTCATTGACTTGAAAGGAACTGATGGACGCCCTTTGTTTTTCAGATTTATACACTGCCTGCCATTATTAGCAAGAAGGAAGAAAGTAAGTCATTTATTTTCCCTTTAAAACCTCCGATTGATATGCATAGCTCCTGGCTCTTGAATTAAGACCTTGTATATTTGAGTTGGAAACAGCTTCTGCTATTAATCAGAAATAAACCTTTCCCCTTTTTGGTTTACTCCTTGGAGCAAGCTAAAAGTAAAAGCCGAAGTTTACATTTCCTAACAGAAAAATGATGAAACAATAGAAGAAACATGCTGAACTCTGGAGTGGACTCTAACTGGCCAAGTATGCTTTCACCTTCCTAAACAAAGCCAGGGAACACTCCAACACCTAATCCTTAGTGGCCACTCCGCAGGCTGTAGAGCAGAGTGGGACTGAGCGTGTTTCCATCTGCACTGCAGTCAGGGATGCTTCTTTCTAACATTGGTCAGGTAAAGACAGGTGCTCTTCCTGGGCTCTGAGAAAGCTGCTCTGCATTGGTGAGCTGCTCCTGCTGTGCAGTCTGCAGTAGCCCTAGGCTCAGCAGAAGTGGCGGGGAACGAGCTGGCCGCCCCAGACCAAGCTCCAGTAGTCTAAGAACCCCAACTGCCTTATGGTACTGGAAACAGCTAAGGTTGTGCCTCTCTGCTATGGGGCCAAGGCAGTTATGTTTAAATAGTTTGAAATTGTATTGCATAATTATTTGTATTGCAAAAACATAATGTGATATTAAGTATTCACTCTCAGGAGGCAGTGCTAACACACCATTGATCAAATGCTATAGATGAGTTGAAGTCTTGAATGAAAACCACCACCTATGTCCCACTTGCAGCTACTAGAGTGGCTGGTTTGGTACATGGAAGATGTAGGCAAATGTCTCACTGGACCGTTCGTGGGTCATTACTTTCATACCAGTCTTTACAAACATACACCATGTGTTTTTCATCATGTTCTAAGTCTCCTGCAGTTATCTCCCACTTTTTTTGCTGCCTTTTATTTATTTTTATTTGTTTATTCATTTATTTTCAGAACCAGGGATCAAACTCAGGTCCTTGCACTTACCAGGAAGACACCTACACCACTGAGCTCTATCCCTGACCCTTGCCTTTTATTCTTGATTAGTTTTTTATACATGCATTGAAATTCTTATATTAGTTCAAAAGTGTATTGCAATGATTCTGTTATTATTTTACCTCTTAAAAGTTATCTGAGGTTTGGAGAAATTTATGTCTTCTCCCAGCTCCTCTGTTGTGCTCTTAGGTATTACCTTGTGCCTGAGATCTTGTGTCCCTTTTATTTGGCACCTGACAGCCCTCCCAATGAAGTGTTGTTATGTCAATTTTAGTATGTCATTTCTGTTATACTTGGTATTTGTAGGGAATATTGGTATCTTTTCAGAACTCAGTTTTTCATGATTTTTTTGGTGGTGGTGGGGAACTGCTCAGGGTAATGAAATTTAAAACACTGAACTACAATAGTTGTGATAAAATTTGTTTTAGGGCTGGCCACATAGCTCAGTAGGCTAAACTGCCTGCTTAAACAGGTGCAGGGACTGGGGTTCCATCCCCAGTATGCCGTGCCAGCCACATCCTCCGCATACTGAGATGGCTGTTGAGATTAGGCGTGGTGGCGCACACCCATTATCCCAATGCTTGGGAGGCCGAAAACAGGAGAGGCTCTTACGAGTCTGATCTGTGTAGTGAGACCCTGCAGACTCTGTACTAAATACATAAAAGACAAAACAACAACAACAGCAAAAACTTGTTTGAAATGGCAGCCCCACGAAGCCCTCAATGCTTTTGCTTTCACTAAGAAATCCTGGCATCTAACGAGTGCCACGCCACAAGCGCACAGAGGGCACGTGGCATGAAAGGAAGCTGCTCACTGGGCTGGGCCTTGACATGAGTTTGTTTGCAAAACTGACATTTAAAAAAATAACCCTCACTTTGTAGTTACTCTTAACTCACCATTTTTAATATACACATCTTGCGAATGACTCTGGAGTATTAAAGCTCATATCTTCTTTATGGCAAAGTGCCAAGTAAAAAGTCTACAGTGTCGATCAGTTATAGGACATTGGGCTCCACAATAACTTTTGGGCTGTGAGGTACTGCATAATGTCCTTCTCCTGAGCTTGTAACTCTTATTAACTCTTCCTGAGGATAGCAGTACACGTTACCAATATCAAACTGATGCTATCTCCAGATATCCAGGGCTGCGTAAGTCCAGAGGCTCTTGCCCATCCGTGCGTTCTCCATGTTCCCACAGTAAGCTCTATAACACTATGTCTTGGAGATGAACAAAAGTAGCCTCAAACTGCAGATGCTTTCTATGTTAAAAAAAAGAAAGAAAAAAATCATTTCATGCTTGTGGTAATAAAAAGTTTCATCTTTTTATAAAAATCTTAAAGGCTGGCCACATAGCTCAATGGATTAAAATACCTGCAAGCAGGTGCAGGGGCCAGCAGTTCGATCCCTGACATGCTGCGCCAGCCCCACCTCTCGGGCATGCTGAGATGGTGATTGAGACTGGGTGTGGTAGCACACACCTGTACTTGGGAGACTGTAAACAGGAGAATCACTACAAGTCCAATCTACATAGTGAGATCCTGAATACCCGTGTAGACCCTGCCCTAAATACAGAAAAAAATAAAAATAAAATTAGTTTACTAGTATAGTTCTTAATTCTGCCATTTGTATCCACTTATCAAGGGACACAAATTGCTATTTTAACATACATTCCCCATTCTAAGACTTTCATTTGGGAACTGAACTTTAATAAGAGGAAGCAGAAGTAATGTTTCTCCTCAGTTCTCTTTTCTTGGACATCCTATGTGGATGTCTTGTGTCTTGTCTGCTCAGTATGACGTACATGTGTTGGTATAAGAGCTTGTCCTTCACCTTGGCCCAGAGCAAAGGGAGAATTATGAGAGAAACATACTTAGATGTCATTCTCTGGTGCAGTTCAGTCAACAGAATTTCATTGTGCATCCAGGTGTTGTGAATAAAACTTAGTCCTTTTAAAGGATGTTTCACTCATAAAAGCCACTGATTCATCGTGTAAAGAGAAGGTGACCTAAGGCCCATCATGTAAAATCACAGGGATTAGAGAAGCTAACTATAAAGCTTCCAGTCAACTTTCAGTTTTGGCCACTGTTTCTGTGGCTTGTGCTGTAAGTGGCCAGCAGATATAGTCTTCCCAGCAGTAGGCAGGAAAGTGGAGCTTATTGTTCTCACACGAGGCACCAAGCTGCCACCTGTCACCAGGGCTCCTGGCACTCGTGGTGCTGTTAGTTTCATTCAGGAGCTCTCAGGCATCACGTGCAACGCCGTCCTTTATCTCATCCTCCTGTAGACTGTAATCAAAGGCCATTTTGTCTTCATCAAAGAGGGCCATAGCCCAGGCTTTTCTATGTGCAAAGCAGGTTGAAAGGACCATTCATCCTTGGGGAAGAAGAGGCCAGAGCCAATGGGTGTCATGGATGCTAATAATTCTACTCATTTCTCTTTTTCTATTTCCTTCAAGCCACGTATAGTATATTACATGTTTGTGTAACCTGCAATCGCAGATTAAAAAGTGAAATTTAAATTAAAAGCAGGTGTTGCTTTGTGTTGTTAATCCTGAGAATGTAACGGAAGTCCACAGATTGTGCGCCTGTGGAAATTGAAAGGACAAGGTCTTTTTTTTTTTTTTTTCCTTGCTAGCTCAAGGGAAGACTGTTAACTTTTGCTGTCCTAGTGGCTGCTTGAATTCTCTTGAGCATAATAGCTTTTGTGATGCTAAAATGCCTTAAACTTTATTTGGCCTTCAATAAAAGCTTTAGCCCTGCAGTTTACAGAGTAGGGAAAGTGGCAACTATGTAAATGTAACTTTTGATTGAATAAATTTAATTCATTGTGTTATTCTGCTCTCTGCTTCCAGCACTGAGCGCCAAGTGCCACAGCATTATAGTGTGTTTCTTCCTGGGGGTAGCCTTCTCCCACATGGGGTGATGCAGAGCTGAGCTTCAGGCCATGCCTCGGGAGATGTTTACAAGCAGCTCCTGCTAGTCAGGCACCCTGACCCTTGCAGTAGGCACCAGAGAGAATGCATCTGTGCAAGCGCAGTACAAAGCATCCACGAGGAACGTCTCCTCTCACCTGCTCCGGAAGAGGTGCTCAGCCCTGACTCAGCACCGTATTTCCACTGTGTGCACATACAGACCCCTCCTCTCTACAGCCACCCAGTAGAGCTCTGTCTTCCACTGAAGGAGAGTTATCATGAAATGTCACACATCTAATGGTGCAGTTTGGTGCCACAATAACCTTTTCCACTGACATCTCATCTCAACATAAGGAGTACTCCTCTCCTTTTTCTTTCTTTTAAGTTACAGAAAACCTGTTGTAATTCAGTGTTCCTTAGACAGATGTAGTAAGTGTGGTAACCACTCACGGCTTTTGAAAATTGCTTGTTTTCCACTGCACAATGTGTTTGCACTAAGAAATTAGTCCTGTGGCTACTCCTTCTGCCACATCACTGGGGACACACTGAGCCCCTCTGTCCACTCCTCAGATCTCAGTAGGAGTGCTGGGTGGCTTGCAACTGTTGAATCACACTGCAAAGCAGCCAGGCACGCGGGTGCTGCTGCCGTCACCCTGCATATCTTTGTTACGTGAGTCGACAAGAAAGGAGTCAAAAAGATAGATTTTCAGCTTTGGGAAGGAAAAACTGACTGTGGGATTCACTTTATTTTCTTGCATCCTGGCTCCCACAGCAAACTGGTTAAGGTGTGCATACTCGGCACTCACCAGATTCGCCTGTGGTAGCGGGTGATCCTCAGTTCTCGGGTCCTCCCAAGGTAGGGATTCATTGCTTGTCCATGATGCAAATGTACAGGGGCTCAGGGACTCACAGCTGCTGCTCTGAAGCCCAAGCTGGTAGAGACCTCCTCTGTACCACTGCTTATCTTGTGCCAGAGCAAAAGCACATAGAAGCTGTTGACTCCAGGCTCACAGCTCTCTGGTGCTGACATATGTCTTATTTTATTGCGTAGCGCAGATCACATAACCAAGTCTGTCTTCATGGATGCTGAGAATTAGAATTTTCCCACCAGAACAGCCAACAAATATGGGGAACAGCACTGCGCGTCTGCTGCAGCCTCTGATTCTAGTGAGCGGGTGTGCCTGCACACTGCGGTTTATGGGCTTGAACTGAATACATCAGAACCTATAGCAATGCCCGGCTCCATTGTAGAGCCCGCTGGGGGCACAGGGGCTCCCGTTTAATGATGGAGCCTTGCAAATATTCACTTATGTCATCTTCAGAGAGCCCTATGAGGGACAGGCTATTTTTACCCTTATTTTGCAGAAGAGAAAATTGAAGCACACATTTGAAGGTTATGCTTTGCTAACACAGCTGAATGTGTTATGGACTAAACAATGAAGCGACTGGAAGCAGATAAAGCAGAAAACATATCAATAGCAAAACCATACATTGATGTACACAGGATGAATCAGATATTGGTCTTAAGAACCTTCAAAAGGTTCAGCATATTGATTATAGCACAATGTAATGCTAAAATTATGTTTGGAATACATGTCACTCTTGTCTTTTTGATATGTACTGCTCCTGGTGTAAGCTCAGTTATTGTCATTCTCTCTCTCAAGAGTAGTACTTGAAAATAAGAGACTGGGCCAAATACCATATTCTTGAAAGGATACAATTTTGTATTTCCTTGAATTTCCAAATATCTGTGTCAAAATTGTGTAACTGCTTATATCACATTGTATTGAAAGTTATTAGAATATCAATGATGGCCAGAAAATATCATTTCCAAGCTAAGTCAAAGATATTTGATACTCAGAAAGCCAGTGATGATAAGCTCAAGTACCTATGTTACAGAGTAATAGTATCACAAAGCTTTTCTGCTGGAGGGCTAAGAATGTAAGTTAACAGACCAAAAACTGGAGAAAAAGAAGGGCTATAAGGA
>PVJA010045455.1:0-15630 GCA_004027025.1 Myocastor coypus
TATGAGATGCGAGACCAATCGGTACTGCAGTGCCATCTATCCCTAAGGTTGGGGAAGTGGCAGGAATGTGTGTCCACATGCATCCAGGTTCCACCCGCAGTTAGGCCTGGCCCTACGAAAAACGGGTATCAGCCCTTGGCATGGTCTTAAGCCGGCAAAGACGTGCATTCAAAAGGGGTGTGCACAGTAGGGTGTGGACATCCGCATTCTCTCGTAAACTGTAGCCTCTTGGTCCCAATAGGGCACTGCGTGGCATAGGTGCCTAGATGTGATTTGTGCAAAAATTAATAAAAAAGGGGGAGATGTTGAGGGCCTCAGCATGAGCCGCTCCCAAAAGATGGCGCCGGCTTCCTGCTCCCGGGTTGTCCTGCGGCAAAAAGCAATTTAGCTGTAATCTGCTTTTGCCTGGCAACCGATGTAGTAACTAATCAGATTTGACTGTGCGAGTGATGGTGATTGGTGGGCGAGGTGCTATATATGAGGGAAGCGCAGGCTGGAGGGAGAGAAGAGGTAGAAATGTTAGATCCTGGCTGCTGTACTGAATAAAAGTCTACAAGCTTAAGTCCGGCGTTCAAGCCTTTGTGTTGCGGCGCCGGACACTGATACAATTTTTTTCTTCCTTTTTTCCCTATCCTCCTTTGCCTCACTCCAATTCGACAGGTGTTTTGTGTTGTTTTGTTTTTGAGACAGGATCTTACTTTGCAGCACGTGCTAGCCTTAAGCTCAATTTGTAGCTCAAGCTGGTCTCAAATTCACAGCCGTTCTCCTGCCTCACTACAGTTAGCCTAAATTTCCATTTTATGTCGCAGAACTTTGATGGTTTCTCACTGCACATTTGCAGATATTTCCTTGATTCGAGCCCGTCCACGAGGCTGTACTGTTTCTTCTCTAAAGTCCACTGGCCATCTAACCTCATAGCTTTGTTCTTGTCCTATAAAGGTCTTAATCCTCTGGTAGCTCGCAGTGTACTATTTCTTTCCATCAAGGTGTTTTAAAATCCTTTCACTCTAATTATTAACAGTTGTAGCACGATGGGGTCACAGCATGTCCTGTGACTTTCAGTATGCCAGGGAAATATGTAAATAGACCCCCCAAAAAATCTTTCAAATTTGCTATAAACTTGACATGAAGTATTTGAAAAAAACACAAGAAAGTCTTTTGAAAACGTTTAAAGTGTTTTAAGGAACTATAAATAATATTAAAATTGAAGATAGAAGAAACAAAACTAAAAGAATAATGAACATAAATCATTGTTAAGTTTTTAATTTAATATGCAAATTTCCATAATGCAGATGAATCTTGTCTAACTATGCCTGGAAATCATCCAGAAAACTTCTCTTGAGAGCCATGAACATGTTGACCTCAAAAGGCGATAGCCACCGGTACGTGCGGCGGCCTTGCTTTCAGCTGGAACATCTAGTGTTCAGAGAACTGCTGTGTTCACACTTAATTGATGAAAAAGCTAATCTCTACTCATACAATGAGGCACACGGTGGAAAACTGACTGCTGTCATGCATGGAAGTTTCCTTTCAAACACAAGTTTTAGCAGCATGTAGTGTTCCCATAGTCAGATAAAAAAACTTGTTCTCCTTAATGTACTGGTATGTACTTTGCCTTTATACATCTATTACTCCAAACTGTCCGATCCATGCAAACATAATGACATGTGTGCTTTTTGCAAAATGTGTGCATAATCATTGAAAGCAGTCAAAATCAGAATGTGCAAAAATGCTCAGCTGGTTAACAATTGCCTTGCAATCATGGCAGGATGATTACCTGCAGACATTAGAGTTTGTTATGCTTTACACCTCTAGGTCTCCCAGCACATTAAACATTCATAAGCAGGGAATACTGAATCTACTGAAACAGAAAGCAGGTAAAAGAGTGAAAGATAGAGGGCTGGGGAAATAGCTCAGTAGAATAAGCGTTGCCTGTCAAGTGCAAGGTCTTGGGTGCAAAAAGAAAAAAAAAAGTCTTAAAGGTATAAGTATAGGCAGGAAGCTCGTGAAAAAATCCAAAGCTGAACAGAAAGTACTCCAAACAACCAATGACTGGAAGCTCATCTCATCAAAGTATTTTTACACAGCAAGTAAATACTGTTGGGAAATAGTCTAGCCAATTGTCCCTCTAACAAAAAATTTCTTCCTAGAATATATAAAGAATTAAAAAGTTAATTCCTCCCCAAATTCAGCGACCTGATACAAAATGAGTGTCTGAAATGAATATACAGTGCTCAGATGAAGAAATAAAATAGCAAATAAATATATGAAAATAAGTTTAGCATGATCGTACATGTAATAAATGCAATTTAAAACATTTCTGAGACTCCATCTCAATCTACTGAGAATGACTACTCTAAAGAAATACTTATTATAAATGGGGTGGGCTGTAGAGAAAAACGGAGCCCTTATCCACTCTTGATGGAAGGGTAGACTTGTGCAGCCAATGAGGAGCCAGTCAGTGGGGAGATTTCTCAGAAAACCAGGATCAGAGGCCTGATTTGACCCAGGTATTCCCCTTTTTGGTATTTTTCTAGAAGAAATCAAAGCACTGCACCACAGTGAAATACGCACACTGTTGTTCACAGCAGCACAGTTTGTAGCAGCCAAATCTTGGAATTAAGCCAGATGCCCATCAACAAGAGAACATATACACAACGTGTGTGTGTGTGTGTGTGTGTGTGTGTGTGTGTTTACAATGTAGTACTACTCTGCTGTGATGAACTATAACAGTGTGACATTTATTACTAAATGGATGCACCCTGAGACCATAATCTTTGTAAATTATTCTCAAAAGCGTGAATTATGTTTGTTTTTGGAAAAATGCAACAGTCAAATAAATATGTGTATTTATTTAAAAAGCCTTAGAAACATAAGAAAAATATTACCAATTTCTTAGAGAAACTACTGCTAACATTTTATTTTGATACATTCAACATATTGACAAAGTTCTTAGAAAAAGGGGCACATTATACAAATATTTTGCTTGCATTAATTTATTTTTTTTTTGTTTTTTTTTTTTGTGGGACCAGGGTTCAAACTCACGACCTTGCACTTGCCCAGCAGGCACTTGTGCCTCGGAGCTATCTCCCCAGCCCCAGCTTGCATTAATTTATAATAAATCGTTGCATCACCTTGTGCTGTTGAATTATTTCCTCCTTGAGCCTTGTTGCTGTTAAGAGATTTTTCCTTTCCTGGTCATTAGCTGCAATGATGTCTTCAGGGTCTTAAAGTCTATCTTCACTTTCATTCCAATGGTTTAACAGACTTTTTTTTTTTTTTTTTTTTTTTTTGTGGGACCAAGGTTCGAACTCAGGACCTTGCACTTGCCCAGCAGGCACTTGTGCCTCGGAGCTATCTCCCCAGCCCCTTAACAGACTTTTCAAATTTCTAATTTCCTATATAGCTCTTTGAATCTGCTTCACGCATTCCATTTCCTTACTGTATTGCTTATTAAAGATTTTCAACATTTTTCCTTTTAAAAAAACTCTATTTGGTTGTTACAGGGTCTCACTATGCAGCTTGAACTCATAGTGATCCTCCTGTTTTCAGTCTCCCCCACCCTGGGATTACAGGCATGCGCCACCACAACCAGGCACTGTGGTCTGCTTAGGTAGGACTGGCATGGCACGTGATCCCTGTAATCAAGGTATGGGGCACTTGCCTAAGCTTGACTAAGCAGGTATCTTAGTCCACTGAGGTATCTCAGTGGCCCCTCCAACGTTTTTCTACTCTCTTCTTTTTTTAAATCAATGTCTACTTTAGTAATGTTTAGTAATTCTTCATTGTACTTATCATTTCCTGTTTTACCTGTGAAGTGATTTATTATCTGACTACCTCTATCTACGCCATTCTGCAGTTGTTTGTTTACATCAGTTAGCATTATTTCAAAGATTTCAGGTGTTGCCTCAGAATTTCTTCTATCCTGGAGTCTCCTGGATTTGTTTCAGATAGGCTCAGGGCTTGAGATTACATTTTGCTCCTGTGTTTTGTCATTTTTCCATTTCAGAGGAACTTTTTATTTTGCTTCCTGTGAGATGTTTTTTTTTTTTTTTATTCACTCGTTTTTATGGCTGGCTCAGCCCGCCCTGAGGGCAGGGCTGGCACAGCATGTGGTGCCAGGGATCGAACCGCGGTCCCTGAAGCCGCCCAAGTTTGCCCAAGCTTTCCCAAGCAGGCGCTTTAGACCACTGAGCCATCCTGCCAGGCCCCTGTGAGATGTTTTTTTGTGAAAGTTTTATAGTAGCTAACTGTATCCCAGCAATCAGAACCTCTTTAAAGAGTCCATTCTTTAGGCATCTCTTCTGTATCTGATATTCTTGCTTTGTGTGTTTCCCAAGTTTTGCTTGTTTAACTTGATTGAGAATGGTATATTTGTTTCTGTTTAGCACTGTTTTCCAGCTTTCTGTTTAAGGTTTTGTTAAGATTATACCCAAGCGTCTCTCAATATTATTACCCAAGGGAGAACAAGAGGTTAATGTTGATATGGTATCCTAATTGCAGTAGTACAATTAGCAATGCTAATAAAAACAAGTAAAATTTAAAAATTGGCAAACTAATAAATAATAGTCTTTCTTGCATTTTAGATCATAGGCGCAAACCCTGTAGCCACATAACAAAACAAATCACAAATCGAGAATTTGCGTATGAACTAGTTCTCTTTAGTTTGTTCTGGGCACCTCCTGTTCACATACATGGAGACTTCCACGCACACCAGTTCCCTTAAGTGTTCTCCTGATATCTCTGTGCCAGGAGGATTCTCTCCACAGGTCAGGGACTCAATCTGGGCCCCACTGGGCCTAGCTGTCAGCTTCAGCTCACCAGGCCCATGCAGAGCCATTAGCTCTTCTTCCCAGGTCCCCACTACTGGCCTGTCCACCTCTGCTGCTTCATGTTCCCAAACTCATCCACCAGGCCTGGCTCCCTCTCTTCTTCTGCACCTATCATTTCTTTTCATTCTTTTATTTCTTTTATTTTTTTGTGGAACCAGGGATCGAACTCAGGACCTTGCACTTGCCAGGCAGGCAATTGTGCCCCTAGGCTATCTCCCCAGCCCCTATCATTTCTTTTTAAATTGAGCTTATTGGTACATTTTAGTTATACATAATAATCATATTTATCATAAGGGATTTGTACTTTTACAAGACATATTTTGTTTTTTACTCCCCCCCACTCTTTCTATTCCTCTTCTCTTCCTTATTTACAAATGTTTGTTTCCAATTTATCATTTTGTATGATTTTTTTCTTACATCTTTTTTCTTTTTCCCTATCACCCCTCCCCTTAACTTCAGTTTTTAGCATCACTTCTCATCATGGAATGCAAATCCCTACCATCTTACTCCAGTGAGAATAGCTATCACTAAAAATATAAAGGAAGCTGATCTCTGTCCACTATTGGTTGAAATGTAACTTAATGCACTCATTGTGGAAAATAGTATGAGACTATTAAAAAATAAAATAGAAACAACAATATACTCACAAATAGACCCAGAGTATATATCAAAATGAAACAAAATCACTGTGTCAGAAATATTGATGCCCCTACAGTCAATAAAGCAGTATTTGCAATAGTCAAAACACCAAAACAACCAATATGCACACAGACTGAAGAAATAATGAAGGAAATGTGATATATATATACAAAACAGAGCAATACACAGTCATAAAAAATGAAACCTGCCATTTGCAACAGACGCAAGCCTCAAGGACAATGAGTTAACTAATTTAAAAAGCAGGAGAAAGAAAAATACTTCATGATCTCACTCCGATGTAGAGATTTGATCTCAGAACTTGGTGATTCTTTGATGCAGGGAGCACAGGGATGAAAGATGGTTGGGAGAGCTGGACCAGTGGTTGTAGCTACATAGTTGCAGGAAATTCTGGTGTGCTATTTCACAACATGGCGACTACAGGTAAAAAAATTTATGCACTCTGTGTTTCCAAAAGCCAGAAGAAACTACACTGAATGTTTTCAAATAGGAAAGGACAAATTATTCAGAATGAAACTATATTATTTATTTATTTATTTAAGTTTTGACCATTTGTTCATCCACTGATGAACTGATACTATGCCCATGTACCTGTTAATTAAAGTAAAAGATAAGCCAGAATTGCAGGCCCATATCAGATCTCTCTGAGCCCTAGGCAGGAGGATTAGAAATTTGAGCAGAGCCTTGGAAACATAGCAATCTGACAATTTATTTATTTATTTATTTATTTATTTATTGTTTTTCAGATTTTATTTTACTTATTTTTTTATTTAATATTTTTATTGTATACATTTAACAATGGTTATATTACATATGCAATCTGACAATTTAGATTCTGTTTCAGCATTAAAAATTGTGTTGGTGGGAGGCTGAGGCAGGAGGATCGGTGTGAGTTTGAGACCAGCCTGGGCTACCAAAGTGAGTGCAAGGCCAGTCTGAACTGTACAGCGAGACCCTGTCTCAAAAAGACAAAAAAAAAATTGTGTTGGACGGAGAGCTCAGTACCAAGGATCTGTACTCAATCTCCTGCGTTGCAATAAAAATAAAAGTAAATAAAATGAAAGCAAATAAATATATCTTCATTAAATTATTTTTTAAAAATTTATTTATTTTTTTCTTGTTTCAGAACCTTTAATTGTTTATTCACTCATTTTTATGGCCGGCTCAGCCCGCCCGAGGGCAGGACTGGCGCAGCATGTGGTGCCAGGGATCGAACCGCGGTCCCTGAAGCCGCCCAAACTTTCCCAAGCAGGCGCTTTAGAACACTGAGCCATCCCGCTGGGCCCCTCTTCATTAAATTATGAACAAAATTAACAAACCTTAACTAGGCTCAATAAGCCATAGAGTGGACTAAAGTAAATACAATGAGAGATAGAAAATGACACATTATAACTCATATTATAGAAATACAGGAATTACGAGTCAATATTCTGAACAACTGTGTTCTAGAAAATTAGAAAACATATCATGAATAGACACCCGAAAGCCACTTCCAAGTGGAGGAAGTACAAATGGCCAATAACTGCTTTTTTCTTTTTCTTCTTCTGTGAAGTAGCAGACATCGACACAGGACCTTATCTTTCCACAAAATGGCCAGTACATTCAGAAAACACATTCAGTACCTCGGATCATTATGGACATTCAAATTAAAATAGCAGAGATTCAATCTTTGTCCAGAAAGTATGTCTAGCATCAAGAAGTCAAAAGCTACAAGTGTCGTCAATACTGTGGGAGAAAAGGAGTGCTTCTACGTTGTTGACAGGAATGCAGGCTGGTACAGCCAGTTTAGAAATCAATGTGGAGTTCCTTAGAAAGGAAAAACGGGGAAAAAGTTTAAAAATATATGAAAATAGTATGTGATTTGACGAAGGTATTCTCTATGCAGATATCTCTCCTGAAGAGTTAAGGACATCATAACAGAGTAGTATATGCATACCCATGTATATGGCAGTACAGTCCGTCACAGTTTAATCGTTGAAATGGTACTTACGGCAGTGCACGCCCACCACCTCTGCTCAGCAGAGCACTGTGATGTCACTTGGAAATGGGTTCAGGTGCTCTTCCAAATTCAGTGTCATCTGTGTGGTGGCAGTGAGGTCGCAGAACCGCTCAGACACAGGGCCTCCTGGAAGTTATGCAGAAGCTTGGAACACTGCTCTGGGAACAGGCAAATGAATTTATTTTGGAAAATGATACTTTTTCTTCATTTTCATTTTTTAAAAAATTTTCTCATACAGGATTTTGTTACGCAGTTTGGACTCATAGTAATCCTACTGCATCACGCTCCCTAGCCCCTGGGATTGTAGGCATGGGCCACTGAGACTGGTTTTAAGGCCACAAGGGCTCACCCAGAATTCAGATGCTGGCCCAGCCTATGGCATAAAGGATCAAACCCAGCACCTTGCACTTGACAGACTGGTGCTTAGACTGGCCACCTATCCTGTCAGCTCCAGCATACTTTTTCAAGACAAGATCGTTAGCCCAATTGTGAGTCTGATGTTCCTGGTTTCTGGTTCTTTTTTTTTTTTTTTTTGTCTTTTTGAGACAGGGTCTCGTTATGCAGTTGAGGCTGGCCTCGAGTTCACTTTTGTAGCCCAGGCTGGTCTCGAACTCGCACTGATCCTCCTGCCTCAGCCTCCCGAGTGCTGGGATTACAGGCGTGCGCCACCACGCCCGGCTGGTTTCTGGTTCTTGTGGTCTCTGGTTTCCTGTATTTCCATATAGTCTCTTCCTTTGAATTGGCCCTGAGGTCATGAGGTCATCTGCCCTATCGTGGTGCCTCTCAGGGGGATGAACTTGAGTCTGTTTTGACCCTTCAGCTGGCGAAACTCTACTTGACAAAGTGTCACCCTCAAGGATGTGGCCATAACATAGTACAACAGAGAATCACATTCTGGAAGACGTGTCTGGAGCATGTAGACAAAATAAAGCAATAACAAGCTTGAAAAATGGGGAAAAAAAAAAGAAAAAATTGAATTATCCCTTTTGACAGATGACATGATTGTAGACATAAAATACTAAAGGCTCTGCCAAAATTATTAACACTGATAACCAAATTTGAAAAAGTCAAAGTATCAATACATCAAAACCAGTGGTGTTTCTATTAGATAATGATGTTGTCTTAGTTACTTTTAACTCGTTGCTGGGACAAGTACCCGACACCCAAAATAAAGGAAGGTGAGGTTTATTTAGCTCACAGTTACTGGAGGTTTCAGTTCATACTCCGGTGGATCAAAGGCAGAGAGGCACAATGCAGAGGCCAGCAGTTTATGGTGGCAGAACAGCAACAAAATGGTGACAGAGGCAACCAACCAAAGGAGCAGAGAGCAACAGTTTCGGTCTGTCTCTCTGTCCTTATATCACATTCAGGCTCTCTGCCTCAGCCTATTTGCCTTCGGCTACACCCACAATCCCAGAAGTACTCCGACCCATAATCCCATCAGTACTAAAACACATAATACCAGTGGATCATGAGTCAAGTCTCAAACACTAGAAATCCCCACCTCATTATTATATGAAGCTTTGGGGGAACAAATAGACATAAACCATAACAGATGTGAAAAATAATTTTTTAAAAAGTCTCATCTGTCAGAGTCCCTTCCTGGTTCTCGCCTTGGCCTAAGAAGTCCAAACTTACAATCCTAAAACCACATTATTGGCATTCCACCAAGTTAATTCCAATCTACCACTCCCAGTGCAACCCACAGCAATAACAAAGACACTATATTATAATTATTGGGGAGCCAAGGGGCCCTAAGTCTGGCCATGAAGATGGCTTTCCAGAACCAAGAGAGCAACCCAGGGCTGCACGCTGGTTTTATTCATTGGAGAACAGAGAGTGGCTTGTGAAAGGGAATTGTGGGATGGTGGTGAGCACTGAAGGGAATTGTGGGAAGAAGGTGAGCACTGTGAGCTGGGTAGGTAGGAGCCCTGCATTCACCTCTGCCATATTCAGAGATATGCAAAGGAAGTAATTTGCATTATGCTATTGAGATAGTATCTAATATTTTGGGGATCTGGTGCTTCAGCTCTGATGTGTAACCTTTCAAGCCCCAGGAAGTCATAGCCTCTATCTCGAGGCTCGATCCCAGCTGACACCATGGAGCACTGGCTCTTCGTCCTGTTATCAGGGAAACACATGTGCCATCTTCAAAAATTACCACCAGCACCTCGGCTAGACCAATACACACTGCTTAAGGCCAATGAGAGGATAAGAGAAGTCCTGGCCAGCTCTGTACATTTCAACACAAGGAAATAGGGTCAGATTCAGTCAAAATGGAGACAGTCGCTTTTCCTTCAAGGAGAGCCACTCAGGCGGTCCTTCACATTTATCTATAGACTTTCCTGCTCAAATCACAGAACCAGCATACATGTAGGTAGGAACTTTCGCTTGTGTGCTTAGAAGGAACTTCCCTGCCCAGATGCCAGGACCTACATATGTATAGGATCTTTTGCCTGCACGCCTCAGTCTGAACTTCCCCACCTAGATAACAGGACCCATGTGTGTGTACAAATGTTTCCTGCACGCCATGACAAGAAATTCCCCATCCAGACCCCAGACTCAGCACCTTCGATGGAAGCCCGCAGCAAAATTCCCTGCAGAGATGCTGGAGGTTAGAACTTCCCAGCTAATCCAGGAGCTGAAAACCTTGCCAGAGTAGCACAGTGAGTTCACTTCCATGGGCTGCAGCAGGAACATCTGCACAAGTTCAAACTTGGTACACCTGGACCTGAATTTCAGTAGGTGCTAAGAGTGTAACTGCAGCAAAGGTCCAAGGACAGGGCTATACAGAATGACAAAGAGAAGACGCAAGAGGCAGTCACAGACCCAGAGCCCCCCGCCAGAGCCCCCCTCCAGAACACATGCAAGAGACTCTAGCATAGAAGAAAACGGTAACCACAGAGCTGAAATCTCTGAATTGATAGCTTCTGAAGAAACAAATGCAGAAAGGTACAGAGGAAATCAGACCAAAAATAATCTCTGAAGTAAAGAAAGAAGGGGTAACTCTAATGAAAGGATTAGCAAATTCTTTAAAGAAAACATTGCTAAAAATTAGAGGAGAATAGAAACATGATGGAATCCTTCAACGAGGAATATAGGAAAGAAATAGATCGCATGAAACAATTTCAAAGAGATATACAGGAAACTAAAATCTTAATCATAACCTGGCAACACAGTATGAATAAAAGTGAAGACAGAGTTTCAGATCATAAGGATATACTTGCAGCTAGTGAAAAGGCAAGAAAAGATCTGTTAAAAACATGCTAGGATTCAGGAAAAAGTAATTCAACATCTACAAGATGATGCAAAGATGAATAATGTGAGACTAATAGACATCAATGAGAAAGGAGTCAATACAAATTATATAAAACAAATATGGGCAGAAGTAATCATAGAAAACCTCCCAAATATGAGAAAATGACCTGTCATTGAGGTAACTGAAGCATACAGCTTCAAATAACATCAACCCAATAATAACACACCCAGATGTATAATAGTCAAGATCCCAGAAATCCAGCAGAAGAATAATATACTAAAAGCTGCTAGAGTAAAGAAACAGATCACATTTAAAGTAAAACTCATCAGAATAATGACAGATTTCTCTTCACAAATCATGACGTCAAGAAGAGCATGGAGCAGAGTGTCTCAACTCTTGCATGAAAACAAATTCCAGCTGAGACTGTTATACCCAGCAAAACTCTCTTTCAAGTATGAGGGAGAAGTGAAATACTTTCGTGACAAAGAACAAATAAAGAATTTAATGCTGTCAAAGCCAACCCTGCAAGACTATTAAAAGATATTTTAGAAAGGGACCAAAATGAGCTGAACTCCGCAAACGAGAATGGAAATAATCCGTAAAAATAGGGCAACCAATTAAACACAGGAGAAAAATGGTAAGCAATAGCAGGTAAACAACATATGAATCATAAGCCAACACATCTCCATTATAACCATCAGTGAAAATTGACTCAATTCATCAATTAAAAGAAATAGACTGAGACAATGGATTAGGAAGCAAAATTCAACAATATGCTGCATACAAGAAACATATTTAACTCATAAAGAAAATAATAGGCTGAAAGTCAAAGGATAGAAAACAGTACTACATACCCCAGCACTCAAAAAAAAGGTAGGGGTAACAATCTTGTTTGCAGATAGCCTTAACACCAAATGAAGAATGTACAGAGTATAGAAAGCTACTACAGGCCCGGCAGAATGGCTCAGTGGTCTAAAGCACCTGCTTAGGAAAGCTTGGGCGGCTGCAGGGACCGCAGTTCGATCCCCGGCACCACATGCTGTGCCAGCCCTGCCCTCAGGGCAGGCTGAGCCGGCCATAAAAATAAATAAACAAACAAAAGCTCTGAAACAAGAAAATAAATAAATAAATAAATTGAAAATTAAAAAAATATATAGAAAGCTACTACATTCTGGTTAGGGGAAAAATCTGCATAAAGAGGTAACTCTCATAAATATATGCAATCAACATCGGAGCACCAAGATATATAAGACAAATCTTTTTTTTTTTTTTTTTTTTTGAGACAGGGTCTCGCTATGCAGTTCAGGCTGGCCTTGAGCTCACTTTTGTAGCCCAGGCTGGTCTCGAACTCGCACAAATCCTCCTGCCTCAGCCTCCCGAGTGCTGGGATTACAGGTGTGTGCCACCACGCCCAGCTTATAAGACAAATCTTAATGGACATGAAACATCAAATATCCAATACCGCAATCTCAACAGGACAACTCAACACCATTTTATTCCAAAAAGATAGGTCAAGTAGACAAAAAGTAGCAAAAGGTAGCAGGACTCAACCAGAACTGGGAAAAAAATGGACTCAGGGGACATATACAGAGTGGTTGACCCAAACGCTTCTGAATACACATTTTTTTCGGATGTACACGGGACACTTTCTAAAATAGACCACATGTCTTTCCATAGGTCATGATTCAGTATATGCAAGAAAACAGAAACTATCCCACCCATATTATCTGATCACAGTGCAATGAAACTGGAAATAAATGACAAAAGAAACCTCAAAAACCAAGAGGGTGTTTCCATCAAACACTCTCTTCAGTAACCAATGGGCTTGAGATGAAATAAAACAAGAACTTAAATAATATTTACAGCTCACTGAAAATATCAGAATTTATGGGACACAGTGCAAGCAGTTCTTAGCGCGAAATTTATAACTCTGAAACCGTACATTAAGGAAATAGAGTGGAAAGAAATACTCTAATGCTGCACCTAGATCATCTAGAAAAGGAAGAGCAAATCAAACTCAAAGCCCAAAGATGTGAGGAAGTTACAAAGATTAGGGTAGAAATTAACTCAACTGAGACAAAGGAAAAAATTCAGAGAATTAACAAATAAAAACCTGGCTATTTGAAACATTAAATGAAATTGATATGAACCTGGCTATCATCAAAAAGAGGAAAGAGAAAACTCTAATTCAAGCAGTAAAGAATGAAAAGGGCAAAATTATCGTAGATGCTGTGGAGATTCAGAAGATTATTAATAGCTACTTGAAGAACCTTTGTTCTCACAGAATTGAAGCCATAGAAGAAATGGACAGATTCCTAGAAAGGCACAATCTACCAAAACAGAAACAAAATATAAGAACTTTCAATAACTCAATAACAGCCAGTGAAATACAAAATGTGAATTAAAAAAAAAACCCTTATGACAAGGAAACTCCATAGCCTGATGGATTCACCACTGAGTTCTACAAAACATTTACAGGAGATATGCTCCCAATATTCTTCAAAATCTTCAATGAAATTGAAAAGGAAACAATCCTCTCAAAATCATCCCTGGAGGAAAGTGTACTGATACCAAAACCAGAGAAAGATGCAACTAAAAAAGAGAACTACAGGGCCAGCGAGATGGCTCAGCAGTCTAAGGCATCTGCTTATGCAAGTTTAGGCAACTTCAGGGACCGTGATTCAATTCCCATCACCACATGCTGTGCCAGCCCTACCCCCAGGGCAAGGAAAGCGGACCATAGCATAAATAAACAAAGATTCAAGTATTTTTTTTAGAAAAAAGAGAACTACAGGCCAGTCTCTCTCATGAACACACATATAGGCATCCTCAATAAGATCCTTGCAAACAGAATACAGCAATCACTGAGAAGATCATACATCACGACCAGGAAAGATTCATCCTAGTGATGCAAGGATGAGTCAGTGTACACAAACCAATAAATGTACTACACTATGTCAATAGAGCCAAAGCCAAAAACCACATGATCATCTCAATTAGTGAAGAAAAGTCTTTTGGAAAAGTCCAACACTCCTCCATGTTCAAAGTCCTACAGAAATTTGGAATAAAAGACCTCTGCCTCAATCTAATAAAAGCCATATATGACAACCTCATGGCTAACATAATTCTATTTTTTTTGTCTTTTTGAGACAGGGTCTCACTATGCAGCTCAGGCTGGCCTTGAGCTCACTTCTGTAGCCCAGGCTGGTCTTGAACTCGCACTGATCCTCCTGCCTCAGCCTCCCAAGTGCTGGGATTACAGGTGTGAGCCACCACGCCCAGCTGCTAACATAATTCTAAATGGGGAAAAGGTGAAGTCCTTTACTCTCAGTTCTGGTAGAACAAGAGGATGTCTTCTGTCACCACTCCTATTCCATATAGTTCTGAAATCGTTAGCTGGAGCCATTAGACAAGAGAGAGAAAGAAAAGGAATAAGAATAGATAAAGAAGTTAAACTATCATTATTTGCAGATGACATTATACTCTACTTAGAAGACTCAGTAAAGTCCACTTAAAAAGCTACTAGTAATAATAAGCACATTTAGTAGCATAGTAGGATACAAAGTTATTACTAAAAAGTCAATAGAATTCCTCTACACAGATAACAAACACACTGAGAGAGAGAGAGAGAGAGAGAGAGAGAGAGAGAGAGAGAGAGAGAGAAATTAGAGGACTAATACCCTTTAAAATAGCACCATGGAAAATGAAATACTTA
This sequence comes from Myocastor coypus, assembly GCA_004027025.1. Lineage (NCBI taxonomy): Eukaryota > Metazoa > Chordata > Mammalia > Rodentia > Myocastoridae > Myocastor > Myocastor coypus. The sequence continues at coordinate 14,463 of PVJA010045455.1, forward strand.
GGATTTAATCTAACTAAACAATTAAATGAAAATTATAGCATTCTGAAAAAAGAGATCGCAGAGGATTTCAAAAAAGGAAAGATATTCCTTGCTCCTCGACATGAAGAACAGACATTGTGAAGATGGCGATACTTCCCAAATTGTTATACAGATTGCATGTAATCCCTATCACAATGCCAGGACCATTCCTAAAATTTATTTGGAACCAGAAAAGACCTAGAATAGCAAAGACAATCCTGGGCATCAAAGATAAGGCAGAAGGCATTACAATTCCTGAACTAAAATTATACTACAAAGCCACAGTGATAAAATCAGCATGGTATTGAAAAAAAAAATAGACCTGGGGATCAACAGAATAGATTAGAAGATGTAGAAGCAATTACAAACACACTCAGCCACCTTATCTTTGACCAAGGAGCCAAACTTGTTTACTGGAAGAAAGATAGCCTCTTTAACAAATGGTGCTGGAAAAACTCGACCTCTACATGCCAAAAACTAAAATGTCATCCTGGTCTATCACCATATACTAAACTAAAGTCAAAATGGATTAAATTTCTAAACGTTAGACAGAAACACTAAATTTCCTGAAAGAAAATGTAGGAGGAAATCTTGAAGACATCAGGGTAAGGGGGCTGGGTAGATAGCTCCGAGGCACAAGTGCCTGCTGGGCAAGTGCAAGGTCGTAAGTTCGAACCCTGGTCCCACAAAAACAAAACAAAACGACATTGGGGTAGGCCAACAATTCATGTTCAAAAATCAAAATTCTCATGTAGTACTTGAAACATTAACAACGGGCATGTCCTCTTCTTGAGCAGTTTTTTTTTTCCAATTCTTTTATTGTTTAAATTTAACAATGGTTATATTACATATTTTCATCATCGGATCAGTTTAGATTAATACATATACCTATATAAGATTGATCAAACAACTAAACATTAACCTTTCTAAATCCACATTACTTTTTTTTTCTTTTCTTTTCCCCCTTTTTTTCTTTGAAAGTTGACATATTGCATATTGTCCTCACAATCATTCTATAGAGTGCAGTGTGTGGGCATGACCCACCTCCCTATTAATGTTGCATAGAAAAAAGAAAGAAAGAAAGAAAAAAAAACAGGAAAGAATATACTTCCCTTTGGACTAAGAGGAAGCAGATACATATACAATCAAA
>PVJA010045456.1:0-15624 GCA_004027025.1 Myocastor coypus
GGGAGGGAGGGAGGGAGGGAGGGAGGGATAAAGGGAAAAAAGGATGGGGGAAAGAAAGTCATTTTGAAAAGAGACCATTTTATGGTACAAACAAATTCATCCATGCTGTGGAATGGAATGTAAAAAGTCAGCATCAATTTTAAAAGTATAATACAACCATTCAAGGAAACTTTGTTCATGAGCAAAGACCTTTGGTGCTTCTACCTAGGACCCCTCTCTCACCTTGTACCCATGGACATAAGGCTGTTCATTGTTCTTAGTCACTAGCAAACTTCAAGGTAGAGTTAGAGGGGCATTGCCTATTTCCTATGGGAAATAAATTCCAAAATTCTAGCATGAAAAATATCACTTCTACCTTTGAGTCAATGCCCCAGAATTTATAGTTAGACATTCCTTTGTCTCAAAACTTCTAACTAGCTCTATTAAGTTTATTCTTCCAATATGTGTGTAAGTGAACATTGGATTTATGAACTCCCAGATGTGCATGTATCTTGTCCTCATGTTCAACAAATTACTATGGGTAAAATTCAAACACCATATATCCACAAAATTATCTCTAAGCTGCTTTCCAAGCAAGGAAGGTAATAGGAAGAGGTGAGAAGTGGGTTGGGAAGTAAACTAGGACATTCTGTCACTGACTCCTTGGCATACTTAGTCACGTATGATTTGAACCATGTTTTTTTCAACTGTGAATGACAGGATAGGACTAGAGGCAGGCTCACATATATCAAATGTCTGATTCTTAGTGAATTATAAATGTGATGAAATGTTACCTACTATATCCAGGAATTTCAAAACCTTATCATAGCCTGGTGTGGTGGTACATGGCTGTAATGCCTGTACTCAGGAGGCTGAGGCAGGAGGACTGCCACAAGTGCAAGGCCAACCTGAGCTAAATGGTCAGTTTGAGGCCTGAAACACATAGTGAGCGAGACCATGTGTCAAAAAAAATAGGTTTATACATTTTGTACCTCCTAAGTAAGTACAAACCTACTGCTACTCATGGTTTCTCCTAATCCTTATTTTAATTAAAAGAATAATAAACACAAAGAACAACACAGGTAAGAGAAAGGTATTCTTGCTGACTACAAGAACAAGGAGGTAATACCCTATCCACAGGCTCTGCCCCAATGAGACAGCAACAATGACATGGCAAATACATGGTCATTCACTTCTCTCCCAGGTTAACAACTGTGGGTGGCTGGGCAGGCTCTGGACACACAGCTGATGAGAAATTGAGGCTCTCAACAGAATTTCCCTTTCTACACATGACTTCCAAGGTTGCCTTAGTTTTTGCCATTCTAACCATTAGGAGGACAGAGCCTGGTCATCATTAGTTATTTGTGAAAAGAAAATGATATCGCTTCTACTTATTTTGCGTTGGTAAGACCTTCGCCATACGTCCACCACCAGTCCTGCTAAAGAGTAGGAACTAAAACATCTTACCCCAAACCACTCTGCATTACTGTGGAAGAAGGGAGGAATGTATATAAAGAAACAAATAATTCTTATGATCATTAGAATGACAGGAGGCTGAAGAAGCAGGTTGATCTGCTATCAATGTGTAAGAGGATATATACATATTTCCTATAAAATATGATAGATGTTTTATTCTAATTATAAAATGCATTTGTGTTTGCTCATTTTGTCTTTATCAAATCTTAGAATTTATACAGTTGATGACCTCCAATCCTCTCTCTGGCCTTCACAAAGAAAATGCATTCCTGAATTTAATATGAAACTTTCACTTTTATGTTGCTTAATATTTGACACTTTCACAATCAATCAATCAATGATGTAAAGAATAACTGCACTTTCTTCAACTTTAAGTGAGGTAGTATTATACCACATAATAATAGCCCTTCTCATTTTCCCCAACCAAAAGTTCTCCTCTATAAAGCAGCATGTGTGTTCTCTCCAAGTTGTATTCTTTAGACATATTATGTTGTTAATATAAAATCGATTTCTTCATTTACATCACTTTATAAAATTTTTGTGAATGTGGCCTTCTCTGACTTTTATTATTATAAATGCTGATCTAATAAGCATTTGGGCACACAAGCAAGAAGTTAGGTAGAGTTCTGTTGTTCAATCAAGTTGCCAATAGTAATATGTGACTACTTAAATTTAAAGTGGACTCAATTGGCTTAATTGGTTTAATTAAAAGTTCAGCTCTGCATTTACACATTTCAAGTGCCTAGTGGCCACAAGTTGTTCATGGCTAGAACATTGAATGGTGCTAGCACCCTCATAGAAATTTCTATTGGACAATGCTGCTCTAAAGTATATGCACCACAGTGGATGTAAAAGTACATATGTGTGTTTCTTCAACTTTTACAGCCATTCCAAGTTGCTTTCTGCACTAGCAGATTTCTTAGTTGCAAGCAACAAAAAGCCATCATGAATCACTTAACTAATAAAATAATGTTTATAGGATGTTGGATAATGTTATGATTTCGATCTAAATTGTTCCCCAAAGTCTCAGACTTGGAGGTAAGCACTGGTTGAAAGAGAACATCACTGAGGGTGTGACTTAGAAGGATGTATTCTTGTCCCCAGTTCCCTGCTTCCCTCTGGATGCTACCTGCCCACCATGAGGTGAACGAACGGCTTTTCTGGATCCCATCCTTCTGCCAGGGTATTGCTGCCTTGGAGCCAAGCAAACATGGACAGAGCCCACAGAAGCTGTCAGCCAAACTAAACCTCATCTTCTTTAAGTCACAGGTGTTTGTTTCTTAAGGACATGAAAGTCTCTCATGTAGACAGCTTATACAATCTCAAGAATCAAACTTAAAGGGAAACCTCCTGGACTCACACCAGGGAATTGATCTAATGACAATAATGCATAGTTTCTACCACTTTATTTCCAAATGGCACAACCTGGATGCTGATGTTGTTTCTAGGTTATTGCTATCTCCAGAATCTCCATCTTCACTACAAGGGCTCTGCTTGGTTTTCACCACCCTGGGGGTGGGGCTAGCATGGCATGTGGAGATCCAACCATGATCCCTTGTTTGCCTAAGTTTGCCTAAGCAGGTGCTATAGTCTGCTGAGCCATCTTGCTGTCCCTCAGTATGGTTTTAAGTTGTATCTTTCTTATTAACAGAAAGATGAGGGAAACCACCTGAACCCACAGCAGGTGCGATACTATTCTCAGTCAAATAATAAGTTTTAAATGCCTTAGTATACTATTTAATATAACTTCAAAATCCTGAAAAATTTCTATCAACTATATTTTCACATACTTTATGCAGTTCTTAAACTGATTTTCTATCTTTTTCTTATTATTATGCAGATATCTTTATATACTTGATATTACCAGATAGCTCAGTGGACTAAAGCTCCTGCCTAGGCAGACTCAGGGACTGGGGTTCAATCCCCAGCGTGTCATGCTGGTCCTGCCCCCGGGGTGCACTGAGGCGGCAGTTGAGACTGGTCATGGTGGTGCGCACCTATAATCCCAGCACTTGGGAGGCTGAAAACAGGAGAATTACTATGGGTCTCATCTGAGTAGTGAGATCCTGCAGACCCTGTACTAAATACATCAAATATAATATAAATGTATATATATTTGATATTAATTTTTTTCATTTTAAGCATTAAATGCCCCTCTTTCCAGGTGGCATATTATATTTTCATTTTTTTAAATTTCATGGAAATCTCCAAGCATATATGAAATAGAGAAAATAATATTCTGGATCCCAAGGTGCCCATCACCCAGTTCATGTTTAATCTTGTTTCATCTGCTTCACTGTTACATAATCCCCACAGTAGGTTACTCAAAGGGAAATTCTCACACCTCATATCTCTTTCTAAACAGATGTCTCCATATAAATCTCAAGATATCATCTTGAGTTTTGAAATCCTGCACTGTTTCTAGTGTTCTTTATTAGTTTTTATTATCTTTAAAATAAAAAAAGGGGCCCGGCGGGATGGCTCAGTGGTCTAAAGCGCCTGCTTGGGAAAGGTTGGGCGGCTTCAGGGACCGCAGTTCGATCCCCGGCACCACATACTGCACCAGCCCTGCCCTCAGGGTGGGCTGAGCCGGCCATGAAAATGAGTGAACAAACAAACAGATGTTCTGAAACAAGAAAAAATAAATAAATAAAATTTGAAAAATAAAGTTACATTTTAAAATAAATAAATAAATACATAAATAAATACATAAAATTGGACTGGGGAGACAGCTCAGTGATACAGTGCTTGCCTGGCAAGTACAAAGCACTGAGTTGGATTCCTGGCACCAAAATAAATAAATAAGTAGCTCTTTATAGAATCATTATTCCATGGTAAACTGAAATACTATTCTCAATTCAAGAATAAATTTTAAGTGCCTTCGTATATCAAATTATCCAATCATTGCTCAGATTTCACAAATCACTCTATAAATATTCTTAGTTTTTGTTTGAATCAATATTATGCAACCAACTACCACTGATGTCCAGTAACCACTATAATCACCAATTAGCTGATATCTTTTAAGTATATTTTAATTTGTAGGACCTCTTCCCCACTCCTTTTTCTCCCTCCTTTTCATGGTTTGGAAATTTTTTTCCAAGTGTTTTTTTCCTATAGAGTTCCCAGGTTATAATTTTGTTACTTGGGTCTGTGTGGTGCATGCAGCATATTCTGTTGCCGATATTTTCTATAAACTGATAGCTAAATTGAAACACTTGAATGGATTCAACATCAGCTATCTCAATGCAATCAATTCATTATGCTGCAATGTAATGTCCTTCCACCAAGAGTCCCCTGTCTGAAAGTTTAGCAGTCACTGAATGTCATAACCTGGTCCTTTGGGGTTTTGTTTCTTTAGGATTGCAAAGCGGTGATCTTCTAATGCTACCAGTCCATCTTTGCCTGCCAGACAGAATGCTTCTATTTTAAAACTATTTCTATAAACACCTTCCTCCTGTGGGTAACTGTTACCCCAAGGTACTTTCATATATGAAAGCAATATAAATGCTATTTTCTCTTTATAGTCCTCAGTATCATAAGTTGGCTCCCTGCAGAAATGCAAAAGGGGAGCAGACTATAGGCTCTAAATACTATTTCCCACTCGGGGCATGGGGTGGGGAGGGAAACTAAGGATACTTGAGTAAAGGGCTATTTCCTTTTTCGTTTGCCTTGTTTTGCTCGATTTTGTTTTTCAGACAGGGTCTCACTATGCAGTTTAGGCTGACCTGGGCTCACTATGAGGTCTGGAACTCACAGTGATTCTCCTGCCTCAGCCTCCTGAGTTCTGGGATTATAGACGTACACCACCTATGCCCAGCTCATATGTCTATCTCCTGATGAGAGAAATGTTATAAGCTATATGAGAAGGTGATGATGTTACAAAAATTGTTCATTCTGATCAACAATGATCAGGACTAATTTGAAGAGGTTTCTACAGACCAAACGTAGGATAATTTGAATATTCAGAAGAAGAATAAAGGTTTGAAACATCACTTATATATTTCAGTTCACATGTTCATGATCCCAAACAAAACATTTTTTATACTTCTCAATGTGTTCACGGTTTTAGATGTTTTCTTGACCTTAAAGTAATCAGCTATATTAATATTTTCCTTTAAGTGTGTGCTTTATTATGTGTTATTCAAGGAAACATAAACAGAGCGTGACGATGTACTACCATAATCTCAGCACTTGGGAGGCTAAGGCAGGAGAATCCCAAGTTCAGACACCATCTAGGCAATTTGCTGAGCCCTTTTCTCAAAATATGGAAGGGCTTAGAATTAGCTCAGTGTGAAGGTTCTCGGTTCAACCCACGGTACCAAAAATAAATTCCAACGTCAAAAAGTGCTCTTCTACACGTGGTACTTATACACAGTGCAGTACTACTCTGCCAGAGAGAAGGCTAAACCTAGGTCAGTGGTAGGAAAGTGGATGCACCATAGTGTTAAATGAAATAAATGAGGCCCACAAGCTTAAATATCACATGATTTTTATATAAGAAATCCAAACTCTAGATGTAGTAAAGAGCATAATAAAGTTTAGATAACAGGAATAAGTAGATAGATCATTTGCAAAGGGGAAGGTATTATCAAGAGACAGGGGAGGACAGAAGGGAGGGAGGCATAAAATATGAAAAAAGAACTGACATGTGTTGCAGGTATGTACCAAATCCCCCGATGCATGGAATCATTGTGTGCTGCAAACATGGACTGCAAACGGAAAGATAAAATTTCCTTAAATATTCTTCCAAAATGTTTAATTCCCTTCCGTATTTAAGTCTTACCTAAGCCACTACTGGACTATATTGGGTTATTTTGCTAAATTCAAGTAGCTACAGTCTTTAGACTGGCTTCAAGTATGAAAAGGTGCTTTAAAGACTTCTCTAAATATAGCTTCTCTAACTGCAGTGGAACACCCATCTCTGAAAAAACAAAATGCAAAAGGGGGATATGTCGGGAGCCAAGAAGGTAAGAAATCAATCAAATGCATGAAGGTGGGATTTGGCCCAGTGACTAAAGCAAACAAGCTACCTCACTCCTGAGATGAACGTACTGTCTGGTTAAGGTTAGCTATCAGTTGCTAGGCAACCTAGTATCATGCATTACTAACTGCACAGAAGTGTAAATAAAGGACAGTTTTGCTGTGAAAAAAAGGTGAAGGAGGGCTGATGAGATGGTCCAGTGGTCTAAAGTGCCTGCTTAGGCAAGCTTAGGTAACCACAGGGACTGTGGCTCGATCCCTGGCACCGCATGCTGCACCAGCCCCACCCCTAGGGCAGGCTGAACTGGTCATAATAATTTTTAAAAATTTTTAAAAAGGTGAAGGAAATATATATATATATATATATATATATATATGCATATATGTATACATGAGAGAGTTAGGATAGATATACAGCTACTTTCTCTTAGTTCACTGAGAATAAAAGTGTGTACTAATATTGTTTAGACACAATATCAAGTCTGCATCTTGTCCTCTGAATTACTACTATGAAAACAACAATATGCAATGTATTAATTATTATAAACGTCCTCCTAGGACTGGGGAGATAGCTCAGTAGAAAAAGTGCTTGCCTGGCAAGCACAAGGTCCTGAGTTTGATCCCTGGTACCATCAAAAATAATAATAATAATAATAATAATAATAATAATAATAATAATAATAATATATAAATGTCCTCCTAACCTATATTGAAACTGTTTCATCACTATTCTTTTTTCTCATCAAATAAATAAAATTAAAATAATAAAAATATAAATAAACAAATAAATCTTAACTAAGCCATGTCTGCATGGTTAATTGAAGTCCCAGACAGAAAGATTAAAGAAATTTAAACAGGAATTTTTGGAGAAATAGTGGTTGGAGGATTTCTAGAACAAAAGCACAACTAAAAAGAAATTTGTGCTTGAACACATCATGTGAAAATTCAAAACAGCAGAAATAGAAATCTTTTTTTTTTTTTTTTTCAGTACCAGGGATCGAATTCAGGACCTTGTGCTTGCCAGGCAGGCATGTATACCACTGAGCTATCTCCCTGGCCCAGAAATAGAAATCTTAAATCAGTTAAAAATGAAAAAAAAAAAAGAGGAAGAGGAAATTATTTGCAAGGGAATGACAAATTAATAGATTTCTCAATATTAATTATGAAAACTGAGCAATAATATTTCTTCCAAATACTGACACAGAAAAATTGCAATGTATCTTTGAAGGAGGAGAGTGAGTTATTGAAAGGAGATACTTCAGGAACAATGAAAATAACTCTAAAATGATTATCTGAGATCTGAGAAGCAATATTGAGGAAATAAAATGGCAATGATGTCTGCAATCTATAAATAGAAGCAACAATAATAGTGTCTAATTCATGAGGACTGGAAGAGCAAAGCACTGAAACTACATTATTCAACAACTGCATGTAAGTCTGAAGGGAGAGGGTGTGGTCCGTGTCATACAGTTCTGGACTTGGATTACCTAAATGAAGACTGAGATAAGATATTGGGAAATTTTAGGCATTGCTGATATGTATAACAAAATTTCTATGCTAATTCACAAAAAAAGAAATATATATATATTTCTCAAGTAGAATAAAATAAATATATATAATAATATATATATCAAGTAGAATAAAATAAAAAAATATATATAATAATATATATAATATATATAATATATAATATATATTATATATATAAAATATATATAATAATATATATCTCAAGTAGAATACAATAAAAAGCCCAAAAACCAACTATTAATTTTGTGATCACTGAGATGTGTGTGTGTGTGTGTGTGTTGCTGGGATTAAACCCAGGACCTTGTACATACTAGGTAAGTGTTCTACCACTGAACTACTGTACCCCCCCCACTCCAATTTTTCCATTTTTGACAGGCATGCCAAGATAAGAATGACATTTTCAATGCACAGGACAACTGGATAGCTACATGCCAAAGGATCATCCCCTTCTTATAGCATACACAGAAAATTACTTTTAAATGACTTACAGAGCTAAATGTAACTGCTAAAATTATAAGACTCCCAGAGAAAAATCTATAGAGTTAAATCTTTGCAGTCTGGAGCTATACAAAAACATAAGCAACAATTAAAAATGCATAAATAGAATGTCATAATTTAAAATTTAATGCTTCAAGAGAGAATATTAAGAAAGAGAGAATATTAAGGTAAAAATACAATCCACAAAATGAAAAAAAAACATTTTAAATCATGTATCTGATAAGTGACTTGCATTTAGCATCTATAAAGAACTCTTACACCTTAATAAAATGACATTTTAAAACCTGCTCAATGTTTGTAAAAATCTAAACCTATTGTTAAGATGTATTAATTTTAAAAGAAAAATTTGGGTAAATGAGGGTTAGCCAAATAGCTCAGCAGATTAAAGCGCTTGCAAGCAGGCACAGGGACTGGGGGTTCAATCTCCAGACCTGCCATGCTGGCCCTGCCCCCAGGGCACTCTGAGACAGCAATTGAGACTGGGTGTAGTGGTGCACGCCTGTAACCCCAGATCTTAGAAGGCTGTAAACAAGCAGATCACTTTAAGTCTGATCTAGCAGTGAGACCTTGAGTACCCTATAGACCCTTCCCTAAAAAAATAAACAAAATGGGCAAATGGTCTGAATAGACACATTTCCAAAGAAGACATACAAACAGAAAGCAGCTAAAAGATATTAAACATTATCAGCCATTAGGGAAATATAAATCAAAACCAGGGTACATTACACTCATTAGGTTAACTATAATCAAAAAAAGAGATAATAACAAGTGTTTGTGGAGAAACATATGTTACTGGTAGAAATGTAAAATACTACAGCCACTTTGGAAAACATTTTGGCAAAACGTTTCTCAAAAAGTAAACACTGGCTTGCTATGTGACCCTGCAATTCCACTGTGAGGCACATCTCCAGGATAAGTGAAAACATATGTATGTTAAAAACTTGTACACAAATGTTCATAGAGCAGATTCAGAAAAGCTAAAGAGTGATATTCAATCCAGCTGTCCTTTGTACCATGAAATATTAAGCTATAAAATGAATTCAGTACTGATATATGCTGAAAAATGCACAAATCTTGAAAACATTATGCTAAGTGAAAGAAGGCCATCACAAAAGACCACACAGTATACTATTCCATGGATATGCAATGGCAAGAACAGAAGGTCTACACAGAGGCAGCAAACAAATCTAGGGCTGGAAAAATTAGGGGGAAATGAGGACTACTAAGAAATAATAATTTCTTTGGGGAATAAAAATACTCTAAAATTGACCGCAGTGATGGTTGCCTGACACTGTTAATATATTAAAAACCTTCCATTTTGCCCTTTGAATAAGTGTCTTGTATGGTAAGTGTATTATGTCCCCTAAAAGCTTTTGGAAGCTAGAGAGAAACAGACAAATAGAGACAGAGAAACAGAGGAGAAGGAGAGGGAGAAGGAAAGGAGGGAGGGAGGAAGGAAGGAAGGAAGGAAGGAAGGAAGGAAGGAAGGGAGGAAGGAAGGAAGGAAGGAAGGAAGCAAAGAAGGCAGGCGGGCAGTCAGGCAAGAAAGAAAGAAACAAAGACGGAAGGAGAACATGGATAGTTGAGACTAATGTCATCAGAACACTTCCTGGAGCTAGGAAGATAGCTCAGTAGCATAAACACTTGCCTGGTAAGTAGAAGGTCCTGAGTTCAATACGCAGTTCTAAAAAAAAAAAAAAAACTCCTCCTTAGCCTCTCTTCTATTTGTCTGAGCTGCAGCTCTCTGTCAATGCAAAGGAGATACAGGGACTGCAGATTCCAGCTTCCCCCCAACTTAACTCCACAACTAGAGGAATGGGCTTCTCTTTTCAGATTCAACTTGAAACATCCCAGAAGAAGCCCCTGACTGACCCTGCTGAAGTATTGCTTCTACTTTTCCAGCTGAGCAGAGTAACCAAAGACATTGGTCATGTTTTGTTAAGTATCGAGAGGTGGGAAAAGGCTGTCACCTGGGGGGAGGGGGCAAAAGAAGAGAAAAAGGAATGGGTGCAGGGGTAGAGTTTGCCTATAGTCCCATCCTTAAATTATCTGCTTCTAAGTCACAGCTAAGGGCCAGTGAGATAGCTCAATGGTCTAAGGTGCCTGCTTATACACCACAGGCACCACATGCTGTGCCAGCCACACTCCTAAGGTAGGCTGAGCTGGTCACAACATAAATAAAGTTTTCTTTAAAAAAAACTCATATTCAAACTTCTCCAGTTGAAAACATTTGAAGCTAAGCAACAGAAACTTCTGGTTTATAGCTCAACCTGTGGGCACACATTTAAATGAGTGGGGCCAGCCCTTTCTTACACAAGTCTGTAATAACTCTGGAATCAAGTAAGGGCTATGCTTGTTGGATTACAAGATACAGAAAGGTTACACAATTACATAACTTTGTCTAACTTTATGATGACATTTATGCGATTGCTGCTTGGCACCTACCATGGCCAGAGTCCCTCTGATGAATTAATTTCCTTTTACACCACCCTTAATCATTCTTCCCAAGAGCTCATGCACTTCAAAATTTACTCGTATTAATTCATCTCAATAAAAAAATCCTTTTTCCTTCTTCAGCTTCACATTTATTGTGCTTCTTAAAGTCAATTTTATCAACGCAACTTCTGAAATTGCCGAAGTACAAGGATGAATGTCATAATGTCAAGGCTTTTAAAATGATTCTAACAAGACAGAAAAGGTCAAAGCAGATTTTTTCAACATGCTCAAATGTGGTCCTGATTATAAGGATTTTTATGAGAAGTATTTAAGGTTATTCTTTAAAATGACTACAAAATTCTACCAGACATGATGGATTAAATCTTTCCTGGAACACTCGTCATGCGAGGCTCCCACCTTCTGTCCAGCTAACCCCTGCTGGGGCTTCCTCTCTTCCTGCAGATGTCATCCCTTCCGAGGCTTTCCTGGCCCCACAGATCAGCCAGGTACTGCTTCAGATGTCTTCTCCACAATCCATGTTTACCTGCAAGTATCTCTTATACTGCACTGTAAGTATCTGTTCATCTGTGCATCTCTGCTCCTCTCCAAGGCAAAATTAAGCTTCTTAGGAGCAGTTGGAACCTCGATAAAGGACTCCAGGGCCTGGTGCAGTAGCTAGAAAAAGTAACTGAAATGCATTTGTTAAATCAAAGAACATTCTTAAAAACCATTGTACTTCACTCCATGAAAGTTTCAAAGTCATGAAAAAAAAATGAGAAATTGATTCAGAGTGTAGTTTTAAGAAGGCATGACTCTGACCTAGTATGGGATCCTGAACTAAAACAAGAACATTAATTGGTCCAGGGAGGTAGCTCAGTGACATAGTGTCTATGTGGCAAGTGTGAGGTCCTAAGTTCGATCCCTGGTACCAAAAAAAATTAAAAACACTAATGGAACAAAGTTACAAGATGTCAGTGGGTCAGTTACTAGTACTGTATGAATATTAACTTATTGGTTTTGGTCACTGTAAGACATAACATATTAATATTTCTAGAGTTGAGTGAAACACAAGAATTATTTGATAACTGTCATCATTTTTATGTGCCTAAAATTATTTCAGTATGGAAACTTAAAATTCTTCAATAGAAACAAATATGTGTATGTTGATATAGGAATTAAAAAGAAAGGATAGAGGAATGCAAAGTTCGATGCAAGAAGGGGGATGAAAGCCATAATTACTTAGCTTTGGGAACTATAGCTAAAGAAACAGAAATAGCACTGAGAACTTTTATAACCCGAGATGCCTCACATGCCATGGAGTTACCCCATTCTCGGCGGGCTAATTAGGAAACGCTGCTCATGACCACAACCTTATATAATCCTTTCTTTGTTGCCTACTACTGAGCTTTATTCCATTTGCTTCCAGTTGTTCAATTCACTTAGCAAGTACTCACCAAATGCTTGTTCCCCTGCTGGGCAGTGGCAGTAGACTTCAGGTAATAAGACCTGATACTTGTCCTCAAGGATCAAAGCAATCTACAGGGGCAGCTGAAGCAAAAAGAAAACAAAGTACAGTGAGAAACTATCTACCCAAGCCCCAAATAAAGAAAGAACAGAGAAATGTGTGCTTTTTCTGGAAGACAGAATCCTCCAAGAGATAGGTGATATGCAAGGGACATTTTGAAGACTAAATGAGACTTTGCCAGGGAGAAAGAGGAAGAATACTCCAGGCACAGCATGCACAAGATCTCAGAGGTGAAAAAAGAGTGCAGTGTCCTCACTATGGCTAAATGAGAAGCTCCCACTAGAAAAATGGGCCCAGATTTTTAGTAGCTTTATTGGTATATAATTCACCCATCATAAAATTCTCCCATTTAAAGTGTACAGATCAGTGGGTCTTAGTATATTCACAGTCATACAACCATCATCTCTAATTTCTAGAACATTTTCATTACCCCTTGTAATCTCGCATCCATTAGCATTCATCTCCCAGCCTCCACCCTCAGCACTAAGAAACCTCTAATTTACTTTCTTCCCCCACAGATTTGCTATGCTGGAACTTTTATATTAAAAGACTCATATGATATATAATATTTTGTGACTATATCCTTTTATTCAACATACTATTTTCCAGGTTCACCCATGCTATAACACAGATCAGCACTTCTATCCTTATTATTGCCTAATAATATTCCATTGTACAGGAATGCCATATCTTGATTAGTATTAAACAAAAAACAGATGTTTAGGCTGTTCTCACATTAAAGATATTATTAATAAAGCTGTTTAAACACTTATATACAAGTTTTTGTGTAGACATACACTCATCTTTCTTGGATCTATATTCAGAAGTAGAATTTCTGAGTGATAGAATAATTCTATGTTTAGTTTTCAAGGAATTGTTGCACCGTGTTTCAAAGGGGCTGGGCCATTTTGTTTCCACCAGTCATGCATAAGAGGTCTAATTTCTCCATATTGTCACAATCATTTGTTCAGTTATTATGGTCTATCTTTTATAGGCATTGTATGAGGTATAATTCAAAACTACAAGAAGTGTTTAAAATTTTTTTATAAACTTAGTAGAGCAAAAGACACGTTGCTCTCAATCCCTTTCAAAATATTCTCCCTCAAACTGGATATGGTGGCACACACCTGTAATCCCAGCATTTGGGAGGTGGAGGAAGGAGAATCAATGTGAGTTCAAGACCAACCTGGGCTACAAAAGTGAGTTCAAGGTCAGCTGGAACTGCATAGCGAAACCCAGTCTCAAAAAAGATAAAAAAAAAAAAAAAATCTCCCTCGTATTGAGCAAAGTACCCTAATTACTCTTGCCATCTTCTTGAGCAGGTTGAAAAATCCTCTTTTGTTTCTTGGCTTGTGCTATTTGATATCCTGGATCCATTCAAAGTATTTATCTTTCATGATCATCTTAACTATGAGGAAAAAGCAGAATTCACATGGTGTCTCAGTTACTTTTCTCTTGTCTCTGGGACAAACACCTGACACCCAAAATGAAAGAAGGAAAGGTTTACTTAACTCACAGTTACTGGAGGTTTCAGTCCATACTTGGCTGGCTCACATGCAGAGAGGCACATGGCAGAGAGTAGCAGTTCATGGTGGAGGAATAGCACCAATGTGGTGACAGAGGCAACTGACCAACCAGGGGAGCAGAGAGCAACCACGTGAGTCTGTCTCTCTGTCTCTTTATATCACATTCAGGCTCTCTGCCTCCTCCTATCTACCTTAGGCCACACCCATAATCCCAGAAGAACTCAGACCCATAATCCCATCAGTACTAAAACACATAATCCTAGTGGATCATGAGTGAAGTCTCAAACTCTACAAGTCCCTGCCCCATGACTGCATGAGGCTTTGAGGAGACAACTAGACATAAACCATAACACATGGTCTCAGGAATAAGGTGGACAAGGACATATCACATAACTTTAAAAACCTTCCTTTTGGATCACTCTTAGCAGCAACATTTACCACAATTTTTATCATACCCTGTAGAGACTCTCACAAGAGGGCTTCAAGAACCGCTTCAGTAAATAGTAAGAAAAATGGTATATGTGTGTTCAAAGCAAAGGAGATTATTTTGAAGGCAATTACTGGTGATATGCTTTATACTGTCATAAAATTTTTAATTAAATGTTCACTGTATATTTTGATCACACATCATAGCAAGCATTAAATGATGTATTCATTTTCTAGAGCCCCTATAACAAATTACCTACGTGGCTTAAGACAACAGAAATGTACTCTCTACAGTTTGGGGAGCTAAGAGTCTGAAACCAATCAACAGTACCACACTTTCTAAACTCTCTAGGGGGACACCTGGTCTGTAGCTTTCTCTTAGATCCTTGTGTCATCAATAATCCCCATTACTCTTTGATTTTGGAGAATGCTGCTCCCATTGCTGGCTACGTAACATGTAGGATTCTCCCCTATGTCTCCGTGTTCCTTCTCTAACCACATTGGATTAGGGCCCATACTAATCCACCGTGCTCTCACCTTGACTTGATTACATCTTCAAAGACTCTGCGTCCAAATAAATCATATTCTCAGTCCTAGAGGTCAGCACCTCAACTATCTATTTGAGGTACACAGTCCAGTGCATAGCAAGACATCCTATTTCACTGTGGTTTTGATTTACCTCTTCCTAACAGCTAATGGTGTGAATGTCTTTTCATGTGCTTATTGCACATGAATTTGTATATCTTCTATGTTAAAATGGCTATTCAAATCTTTCATCCTTTTTTTTTTTTTTTTTTTTTTTTTTCTTGGAACCAGGGATCAAACTCAATATCTTGAACTTGCCAGGCAAGTGCCGCTGAGCTATCTACCCAGCCCCTATCTTTTCACTCTTGAGTTGCAAAAAATCCTATATATTCTAGACTCTTATTTGATATATGGTTTTCAAATATGCTCCTTCATTTTGTGGGCTGACTTTTAACTTTCTGACAGTGCCCTTAGAAATAAAAAAATTTTCAACATCTAGTTTATCCATTTTTTTTCTTTTGTGAACCGTACTTTTTTATTATGTATTTTTTAAAGAATCTTTTATTTTATTTTTTTTCTTGTTTCAGAACCTTTGTTTGTTTATTCACTCATTTTTATGGCCGGCTCAACCCACCCCGAGGGCAGGGCTGGCGCAACATGTGGTGCCAGGGATCAAACCACCATCCCTGAAGCCACCCAAGCTTTCCCAGGCAGGCGCTT
>PVJA010045457.1:0-15629 GCA_004027025.1 Myocastor coypus
GGGTGATCCACCAACTCCACCGCTAGAGAGCTCTCAGAAAGATCCACACCGGTACCCAGAGACAAGAATAAAAATGGCTAGGATGCAATTAGGGTTTCCCTGCATTGGTCAGCTTTCCATTGCTGTAACAAAATACTTGAGATCATCAGCATTTCATAAAGAAACAAATAACAAGACCCTGTCTCAAAAAGACTAAATAATATAAAAAGACAATAATACAAAGAGTTAGCACTCTGGTGGTTGATGTACAATCCTTATCCCAGCCCCATCCCAGGCAAAGCTCTTAACTTGGTGGAAGCAGGAAAACTATTGACTTCAGGGCCCTAGAGCTCCCAGGGAGGGAGGGGCTGGGTCCCAGAATCTCTCGAGGGCACGCCCCCAGCAACCTAAAGACCTCACTGGGCTCCGCCTCTTAAAGGCACCACCTCAAGGGCTCAATTATGAGGACCAAACCTTTAACTAACAGCCGCAAATCATAGCAGAGATGTTAGCAAATGAGCCGGAAATGCGTCCCACAGGGCAGCCAGAATCACATGCGGCAGTTATGTTAGTCTCAGGAAGAGTGGATGATTCTTAGCGACTTGATTCTGAATCGAGTACTGATTCCTGCCCTATTAGAGGGAGGGAGGGAGGGAGGGAGGGGGAGAGAGAGAGAGAAAGAGATTGTGCACACCTAAAATCTCAGCACTTAGAAGGCTGAGACAGGAAGATCATGGTGCGTTTGAAGCCACCCTGGCTCCATAGTGAGATCCTGTCATTTTTTTAAAAAAAGGAATAATAAAAAAGAGGGGCTGGGAAGACAGCTCTGTGGCACAAGTGCCTGCCTGGCAAGTGCAAGGTCATGAGTTTGAACCCCGGTCCCGCAAATAAATAAATAAATAAATAAAGAGCGAAAGTCCTGATAGCTTCGTCTACTGTGAATGAGGCCCCAGTACCCAAGCGCGCCTTTGCAGTGCAAGGGTTAGCGGCCCACGTACCCACAGACGCCCCCACCCCTTAACTCCTGTGTCCAAGCATCTGCCTTCAGCAGAAGTAGCGCTTCAGCATTTGCTCATCATCATTTCCCTGACCCTCTCTCCCGGTGCTGCGTAGCGGGGAGCCCCAGCTCCCAGGGACACTCTTAGCCTGCGACAACACAGTGTCACTAAACCAGAGTGTGAAGTAGGTTAGGGGTGTTGAGTGCATTTTCGAGCTCAGCCTGACAGCACACTTTGGACAGGAAGATCCCAAGTTCAAGCCCAGCTTGGGCAAATTCCGACTTAGCAGAACCCTGTCTGAAAATGAAAAATAAAACTTAAAAAGGCCTGAGGATGTAGCTCAGTAGACGAGTGCCCCAGTACTGCAAAAAGAAAAAAAGGGGGGGGGGGGCAAAGACCTTGAAATTGTGATATTTAGTGAAAGAAACCAGACATAAGAGGTCACAGAGGCTGTAATTCCACTTGTAAGGACCAGACAGAGCAGCAGCCCATGGAGACAGACTGGGTTAGTGGTTGCCAGGGCTGGGACAGGAACAGTGGGGACCGCAATGAAATGGGGCCCCTTCGTGAACAAAGAAGTTTTGGAACTGGAGGCTGGGGTTACACATCATGAATGGACTTGGTGCCACTGAGTGGACCACTTCAAAGGATTGATTTTATGGTGTGTGGATTTTGTGGGTTTTTCTTTTTCATAAAAGAGCAGAGAAGCGCCAGCGAGATAGCTCAGCAGACTAAGTGCCTGCTTAGGCAAATTCAGAGACCAGGGTTTGATCCCTGGCAACATGGGCCACACTGGCCCTGCCCCCTGGTGTCCTAAACTAGCCACCAAGATCAGGCGTGGTGGTGCACGCCTGTAATCCCAGCACTGGGGAGGCTGAAAGCAGGAGGATCACTCCAAGTTGGAGCTGGATAGCAAGACTTTGTACCAAATACATTTTAAAAGCGGGTTGGGCAGGGGACAGAGAAACGATTATTGTAACTTGGTTGTGTGTCGCATCTCTGGGAGCTTGTGGTGTGTTGTGGGCTTCCCTTGTGGTCTAGAAGTTCTCAAGTCTGTGTGGGCTCCTTATAAACTAAAAAGAGAAGGAGTGATGGGCATAATGGCACACACCTGCAATCCCAGGTCCTTGGGAGGCTGAGGCAGGAGGATCACAAATCCAAGCCCAACCTGGATAACTTAGCAAGATGTTGCCTCAAAATAAAAATTTTTAAAAAGAGAAAGGATGAGAGGAAAGTGGGAGCCCTCCCTCCACCAGCCCCCAGCCCCACTTCCAGTTCAGGATGGGAGTGGGCCTGGGTTTCACCCCCGTAGAGTTGAGACCTAGCTGTCGGTTCCAGGTCATCATCGGGAGCATCTTCGAAGTCATCTGGGCTGTCATAAAGCCTGGCACATCCTTTGGGATCAGTGTGTTACGAGCTCTCAGGTTACTGCGTATTTTCAAAGTCACAAAGTAAGTCTTTAGCATTCCTTGGCCTTCAGACAGGGGTGGAGATAGGGGACACGGTGAGGGGGACCCCCAGCAAGTCAGGGCCTCGAAGCTTCCTCACCCTCCCCTGGCCTCTGTTGGCAGGTACTGGGCATCCCTCAGAAACCTGGTCGTCTCTCTCCTCAACTCCATGAAATCCATCATCAGCCTGCTGTTCCTTCTCTTCCTCTTCATTGTCGTCTTTGCCCTTCTGGGAATGCAACTCTTCGGTGGCCAGTGAGTACCCAGCAGCATTTCCAACCTCTGTTTCCCTGGGGTCCTGCCCAGGACTCCCCACTCTGGATATCCGGGGCCCCTCCTCATAACCCAGATGCCTGCTGCAGTCATCCAGGTGGGCCAGGCCTGGGTACCACTCAGACTGTTGTCCTGGAGACAGAGATACTACAGACATTGCCCTGGCAACAGGATGCTCAGCAGACCCTCAGCCGGGGCAGGGCTCATATGAATATCTGTGTCGTCCCCACAGGTTTAATTTCGATGAAGGGACTCCTCCTACCAACTTTGATACCTTCCCTGCAGCAATAATGACAGTGTTTCAGGTACGACCTGCACGGCGGGTGAGCCCACACCACGTAGTGTCAGGGATGACAACGTCTGCTTCGCTCTGGAGCAGCTCCCTCCCCTGAGACCCTGTGTGTCGCCTTGGACTCTCCTGTTTCAGAATGCTGATTTTATTATCACTGAGATACATGAGCCCAGCAGATCCTCAGACAAATGTCATTGAAAACATAGGCCATGTCTGGGCATGGTGGCATGTACCTGTAATCCTGGTATTCTGGGAAGCTGAGGCAGGAGGATTGCAAGTTCCAACCCAGTCTGGGCAGTTTGCTGATTTACTGAAAGCCTGGGGCTAGGGCTCAGCTGAGTGCAGTGTCACATGCCTATAATTCCAGCACTCAGGAGGCTGAGGCAGGAAGGTTTCTGACAATTCAAGGCCAGCCTGAGACACATAGTGAGACCCTGTCTCAAACCGAAGCAAAAAGGGAGGAGGCTGGGGCTGGAGCTCAGTGAGAAGACCCTGAGTTCAATCCCAAGACCATAAAAGTAGAAGGAAGGGAAGGAAAGAAAGAGGGAGGGAGAGAGGGGAAAAGAGAAGACAAAGGGAAAGACAAGTTGTAAGTCCCAAGCCTTGTGAGACAGAATGGGGCACGATGCGTGGAGCTTTGATTGTGGTCTCCGTAGCAAGAGCATGTGCCAGGCTTTATGACAGCCCAGATGACTTCGAAGATGCTCCCGATGATGACCTGGAACCGACAGCTAGGTCTCAACTCTTATTTCAGTGGCTGCATCCCTGGCTATGTGGTACCTGGTCCCGACTGACTAGGGCAGGTGCCGAGTGGCCTGGCATAGGAGAGCCTAGGTGGTGAGCTCGGGCTGCTTGGTTTGCATTTTAAAAGTGGAACAAGGGCAGTCCCAGCACTCTGAGAGGCTGAAGCAGGAGGATCTCAAGTTCAAGCCTGGCTTGGGCAATTTAGCAAGACTGTGTCCCAAAATAAAAAGGGCTGTGGGCGGGGTCGGGGAAGAGCTGCGGACGTAGCTCTGTGCCAAGGCCTTGAGTTTAATCTCCATTTCTACCTCCCAAGAGAAGATGTACGCTAAAGAAGGTGCTTGGGGCCAGGAAGATAGCTCCATGGCACAAGTGCCTGCCTGGCAAGCATAAGGTTATGAGTTCAAACTCCGATCCTGAAAAAAAAAAGAGGAAGAAGAAGGTGCTGTGTGTAGCCCTGGGCCAGCTGTGACCAGGCCCCATATGCAGGAGTGTGGAAATATAGAGGACAGAAGTCATGGCTGAGGACTGGCCCTGCGGGGACTGCAGAGCTTTGTAGCCGTCCCTCCTGGGGACAGACAAGGCTCCCATGAAGTGAAGCTCCAAGCCCCTCAGAAGGGGCCATGGCCACACTGTAGCTTGGGGTCTCAGCAGGACACAGCGAGGGCTAACACCCAGGCTGGAGGTGGACGGATGCCAGGGGTGCTGCTTGGCACCCCACCCCGCCAAGTGCATAGACAGGCGGTGGCCTCAGCACACCAGTGCCCCCAACATGGCCGCTTCCTGCTTCCACTCCTGCACATCCCTACTCAATCCTGGACGAAGCATGGCTCAGAATGGAAAACGTGCAACTTTCCTTTTAGTTTTCAGTTCTTATCAGGGCCTGCCTGCAGCGTGCAGCGTAGCTCCCGTGGGCCGTGGGAGCAGGCAGTCGCTTCCGGCCCTTTCCTAGATCGATCCCCTCCCCTGTTCCCCTCCCCCATCTCTTGGGCCGCTTGTCAATCACAAACATTCTAGTTCCATTTCCTATTATCCATCTTTCCTTTTGTTCTTTAATGTATCTATATTTGGAGTCTCTCATAGAAGACAAATCATGGAGCTTTTTGCTTTTTTTATTTTTTGTTTATTTTAGGACAGGGTCTCACTATGTAGATCCAACTCATAGTGCTTCTTCTGTTTTCATCCTCCCAAGAGCTGTGATTACAAACACGCGCCACCATGCCCAGTCTCAATCGAGGGCTCAGTGTGCCCTGAGGGCGGGGCCAGCATGGCACGCCAGGGAGGGGATCGAACCCCTGCCACTACGTTCTGCCTAAGCAGACATTTTATTCCTCTGAGCTATCTGACTGGCCTTTGCTTTATTTTTTCTTACTTGGCTCAATGACCGCAATGAAGCTCAGGGGTAGTACGACCACCCAGCATGTGCAAGGCCCTAGGCTCCATCCTGAACACCAGTTAATAGCAATAATAGTAAGGCTATCATACGCTCAGGCGGCAGTATGACAGAGCAATGTAGGCACACTGCGGTCAAATCAGGAAAACTAGCATTCCTGGGTCTTTAGTATCTATCTATATTGGGGACCTTACAGCCCTTATTTTCCGTGTGCGTGTGTGCATGCGTGCGTGCGTGCGTGTTCGCATGCGCACTGCCTAGCTTGAACCCAGATCGTTCTCATTGAGCTCCATCCCCAGGATAGGGTAGGGCCTCCCTGAGTCCCTAATTTTCCCTGGCTGGGCTAGAATTTGCAATCCTCCTGCCTCAGCCTCCCCAGCACTGTGATTACAGGTGTGAGCCCCCATACCTGCTCCACCCTAGCTTCTAGTAATCATGATCCTATTCCCGCTCCCATGAGCCCATCTTTTCCAGCATCTACACAGGCATACGTGTCTGTCTGGCTTGTGTCACAGGAAGCCCTGTCCTCTGGGTCATTTTCTCCTAAGGAGCTGTGGGAGTCACTCAGGTACCCCAGGCCTTTTCCTACAGTTCCTGGAAAGTCCCGGTGGTCCTGCTCCTCGTCCCTTTATCCAAGGCTTTCTCAGGACAGCAGTGCACAGCCTGGGGCACAGGCCCAGGGGAACAGGTGGAACTTGTGCGGCCTGCGCCCTGGTGGGACAGAACCTCCCGGTCGCCCTGGCTGCCCTGCACTCTTCCTGTCTGGCTCTCCCGCCCCTGCTGCTGTTCCAGACGATCAGCTCCGAATGCCCTAATGCACTCAGCCCTGACAGCAAGCTCAGCCTCTGGCTAAGGGCGGCATGTGCGGCAGGCGTCCCATGGTGGCGTCACAGTGGGTTCAGGGAGCAAGAGGCGTAGAGAAGAACACTGATGTCTATTCCTCGCCCGTTCTGAGCTCAGGACAACGCCAGAGCCAGAAGGCAAGGCGGCAGACACTTATCTCAGGCCCAGGGTTCTTCGTGACTTGTGGACCGGACAGTGGTCTTTCTGTGGCATCCTCACATGGTGGAGAGAGGCCCTAGTCTCTCTTCCTCCCCCTCTTTTGCTTTTGGTCCTAGAGATGTAGGACCTGGGCACTGAGCTCCATCCTAGCCCTCTCCCCCTTTTTTTTTTTTTTTTAATTATTATTATTTTGAGGCAGGGTCTCACTAAGTCTCAAGTTTGAGATCCTCCTGACTCAGCCTCCCAGAGTTCTGGGATCACAGGCGTGGGGTCTTGGCTTTTCCTCTTCTAAGGGCTATCAGGAATCCCAGTGTGAGCACCCACACCTCCAGCCCTGTGTCACCCTAATCACTCCCTAAGGCACTGTTTCCAGCTCCCTGGCTGTGAGGAGTTACAGCATCCTCACCCCCATTTGAAGAGGACAGTGGTCCAGGGAGGTGTGTGGACCCCTCCCCACACATAACAAGGTCCCCTTTTCCCAGCAGCCAGGCTGCAGCCCAGGGTGGCAGCAGTCCTTCCCACCTCGTGCAGGGCTGGGACTAAGCAGGGGCAGTGACAGGGTGGCATTGCCAGCGGGTGGCTCTGGCACAGTCCCCTTCCATCGAGGCAGCTAGGCCTCTGTGTCTCTCTCCTCAGATCCTGACAGGCGAGGACTGGAACGAGGTCATGTACGACGGGATCAAGTCCCAGGGCGGCGTGCAGGGTGGCATGGTATTCTCCATCTACTTCATTGTGCTCACGCTCTTCGGGAACTGTATCCTTCCTGGGGAACCCAGGGACCCGGGGAGGCAGGGGACACACAGGGCCCAGGCTCCCAGCACAGCACCTCCCTCAGCTGTTTTCCCTGACTCAGGCGTCAGACACCCTGCTGAATGTGTTCCTTGCCATCGCTGTGGACAACCTGGCCAATGCCCAGGAGCTGACCAAGGTGAGCCAAGCACCGCCGGGCCCGGCCATTGCCTGAGTGGCAGAGCAGGATGGCCGGGCGGGGAACAGGACAGCAGGGCCCGTGCATGGGGTGGGCCCTCAGGGAGCCAGTTCTGCTGCAGAGGGTGAGAGAGGAAGCAGGCAGCAAGCTCCCCCCAAGTGCCTGTGTGTAGGAACTGGACTGGAAGTCAGGTGCAGGGGCACACACCTGCCTGCCCAGAACACTGGGCAGCTTGCAGGCAGGAGAATCACAAGGTCACACCCAGCCTGGGCAAGTTAGAGACTTAAGAGATTCTGTCAAAATAAAAAAGGGCTGAGGATGCGGCTCTGCAGACCCAGGACTCAGAACAACAGTGCTGTCCCCAGGCTTGCAGACACTGCCACACTCCAAATGGGGAGCAGAGGTACAGGGACCTAGACAGAGCTGGAGCTGAGGGAAAAGGGGCTGACATTGACCCTGTGATCTTAGAGGGCCCAGAGCCCTGGCAGGGCATGGTGGGAGTGGCCGAGCACACTCTGTGTCCCCTGGTCACCTGTGGGAGCCAGGCAGGGGTACAGGGCACACAGGCCAGCCTCCAAGGGGACAGAGAGTATGGCCAGGATGCTGAGGCCCCACATCTGTCTCCCCATGTGTGGGGACTGGCCACATAAGATATCCCCTGACCTCACTTCCAAGTGACAGCAAAACAAAGAGGTCCCTGGTGGTGTACTGTAGGGCCCCCTCCCCCCACCTTTTGCTGTTCTTCTGGGGGGTTTGAGGCACAGGGCTTTTGCTGTATAGCCCACACGAGCCTTGAACTCACTGTGTAGCTCAGTTGGCCTGGAACTCTCGGCGGTCCTCCAGCCTCAGCCTCCCGAGTGCCGAGACTGCAGGTGTGCACCACCCCGCCAGGCCAACAGGAGGCCCAGAAAGGCAAAGTCATCCTGCAGGTGCCATGTGACACCCAGTCTGTAGAGCACTATTTCACCTCAGAACTGGTTCCTAGTACCAGCAGATGTTAGTGACACAGCCAAGCAGGGCCAGAGGCTCTTGCTCCACGAGGGCAAAGGGCAGCCAGGATGTGTGGGCATGAAAACCAAAACTGCAACTGCAGAGAAACTGCCTTTCTCCTGCACCAGGGACCAGCAACCACCCAGGAGGGAGACAGGAGCCATAATCTCCCCGTATCGCCCATGGGAAACACAGCCTAGGGGGCAGGGGGGGTGACTGTCCACATGACTGAGAACTGGAAAAACAGAGATGGGGCTCCTGACAAGGCAGAGAAGAGAAAAAGATGGGGATTTGGGGACAAGGAACCATCTATGTGCAGGAAGGTCCTATTTTTATTCATGATTCATGCTGCTGAGTTATCTGGGTAAAAATTGGTACTGTGTGTCCCTAGGGCAGCCTTGGGCTTCCTGGGAATAGACAAGCACAGGGAGGCAACATCGTTTTCAGTAACATAGTTCATGCCCCTGGGACAGTCCGTGAGCAGGGCTACCAAGAATGGTTGCACAGGTCGCACACTGCACAAAAGAACACAGGCAAGAAGGGGCCAGGCAGGCTGGAATCCCGTGTGGGTGAATCAGACCAGAAGGCACAACAGAAAGGGCATATTCTGCTCTGCGGGTGGAGTGTCAGGAACAAAGGCATTTTAGAAGCTGGCTTCAGTTGACTGCATAGCAGAACCAGCACCTGTCATGTGAGCCAGGCCCTCCTCCCAGAACTCTGCTCCAAAGCCCTACCCCCAGGGGCCCATGGTGTCCAGGACTTCACGAAGCAGCCCATGCCGGCAGTGTCTACCCTCCATCTGCTGGTCCTGGCAGGAGTGGGCTTTCCCAGCATCCTGTGGGCCGGGAAGAAACAAAAGTCCCTGCTATCCTCAGCACATGGCCACCAGCCTGGCCTCTGTGTGGCACCTTAGGGTCCCCTCCAGGCCCTTTCTAGGAACCCCGGGGTGCATTCCCAGAGCCCTTCCTCACTCAGCCCATCTTGCAGGACACAAACTCAGACCAAGCACCTCCTGAGCACAAAGCTGACAATAAAACAGCCAAACACTCTGCCCTTGGGGACAGGGATTCAGACTGTGGTTGAGAAATGAGAAACCCAGACAAACTGGGGGAAATGTATAGCTTGGAAGAAAGCAATAACTGTGAAGGAGAAAGGCAAAGTAGAGCAAGTAAGGGGACCCTGGAATCTTAGGTGAGAATTGTAAGGCACAGAGAGGTCAAGAGAATTCCTGAGGCCACACAGCAGTAAGTGGCAGAGCTGAGATTTGAACCTTGGCTGACTGCAGTTGGAATTTGGGCATTAACCACTGTGCTGTTAAAGTATGAGAGTATTTCACAGTGGCCTGGGAACTTGATGAAGATGCTGAGACGGGGCAGAACTCTGCTTCTGTGGCTGCTTCCTGGGGCACAGGCACCCACATTTCCATTATTGAAAATGCAGGGTTTTAGACAAGATGGACATGGTGCCGGAGGGGGTCCCAACGTGCCTCCCCAGGGAGCTGCCATGGCTTGAAATTGCCTGGCTTCTCTCACCATTGCTTTGTGTTTCTTGACTTCCCTCTTTAATGACTGAGGCCGCACCAGACACCAGTTGGAGGATGGAGAGTCCAAAGTCATCCTTGTGGGGACAGTGTACTTCACCACTGATCCCAAACCCAGGCCCAGGAACCCAGCTCCCCTCCCCCAATGGGGATCGAGAGATCGGGGTCCTCAGCTACAGCAGCACTTGGCATGAGTCAAGGACTCGGGGACATCTCGAATTCGGGGGAGGACAGGTCTAGGAGTTCAGCCTGCTTGGAAAGCACGGAAAACCCTCTGCATCCTGCAGCAGGCCCAGCGGGAGCAGGGACGCCTGCTCTGTGGAGTCTCTTCACTTTAACTTTAACTCCTGGCTGTGCATAAAAACAGAGGTCATAAAAAACTGGAGCGCACGCCTGTAATCCCAGCACTTGGGAGGTTGAGGCAGGAGGATCGATGCGAGTTCGAGACCAGCCTGGGCTACAAAAGTGAGTTCAAGGCTAGCCTGAACTGCATAGCGAGACCCTGTCTCAAAAAGACAAAAAAGACAAAAAAAAAAAAAAAAAAAACTGGAAAAGTCAGGCATGGCGGCATACGCCCATAACCCAGCATTCTGGGAGGCTGAGGCAGAAAGATCACAGGTCTTGCTATTGTAGCCCAGGCCTCCCAAGTACTGGGAGGACAGGTGTGCACCATCACTTCTGGCTTCTCAAATTAAAAAAAGAAAAAGAAATGTTAAAGGTCTAAGAATGGGGGCTAGGGATATAGCGCAGTGGCACAAGCACCTGCCTGGCAGGCACAAAGTCCTGAGTTCCGTACGATACCAAAGAAAAGAAAAACAAAGACCAGCCAAATACCTCAGCAGATGAAAGCGCCTGCAAGCAGGCACAGGGGTCAGGGTTTGTTCTCTGGGCCTTCCATGCTGGCCCTGTCCCCAGGGGTGCACTGAGATGGCAGTTGAGACTGGGCACAGTGGCACACACCTGTAATCAGATCACTAGTCCAATCTAGTAGTGGGACCCTGAACACCCTGTAGACCCTTCCCTAAAATTAAAAAAAAAAAAAAAAAAAAAAAAAGAACAACAACAACAAAGGCCTGGGGACCTAGCTCAGTTCAAAGCCCTCTAGTACTGGAGGAAAAAATAAATAAGAGCTGGAGAGTGACCCAAAAGGGTCAGCAGAACACTTCTCGGACCTCACCTACACTATGTGGGTGTGGGTTCTGATGTAGTCTAGCCTACTTTTAAATACCTCAGTGTTGCCGGGGTCAGCAGGAAGGTACAAAGCAAGACCCCAAGGCCTGGTCTGGTGAACAGGGATCTTATACACCTTCCAGGATGAACAAGAAGAGGAGGAGGCGGCCAACCAGAAACTCGCTCTACAGAAAGCCAAGGAGGTGGCTGAAGTGAGTCCCCTGTCTGCAGCCAACATGTCCATAGCTGTGTAAGTGTCCCAACGTCCCCCACACCCGCTCCCAGGCAGGGTTTCAAAAGGGGAAGGGTGGGCCCTGATGGCTGAGTCTTAGGAATTAATCCACTTGTACCCAAAGGCCGTTTCATGAGCACCTACTATATGCCAAGTCCTATGCTCAGCATGGTCCATTTTCTACAGCTGCTGGAGTCCGGGAGCGAGAAGATAGGTTAGATCCAGTATGATGGAGTGCCAGACCCAGCAGGAGTAATAGGCCATTCCTGTAATGCCAGCTACTCAGGAGACAGAGGGTCACAAGTTTGAGTCCCACCTGGGTAACAGTGTGAGAAGACCTGGGATGTAGATCAGTGGTGGAGTGCCTGTAGGTTCATCCCCTAGTGCTGCAGGCAGGCAGAGACAGACAGACAGACAGAGAAAGAGACAGAGAGACAGACAGTGAGGGGACAGGAGCAGGCTAGTGTGACTGGGAAAAACATCGAGACACTCAAAATTTTTAAAAAAATATTTGAAACCCCATCTCAAAAACCAAGGTGGGCAGAGGGACAAGAGGAGGGAGGTGCAGGCAGAAGTGGTGACAGGCAGGTTATGCAGAGCCTTGTGGGATATGGAGACTTGGGCTTCTGCTCTGGGTTAGGTGGGAGCTATAGAGTTCTTGCACGGAGGGATCAGGGCCTGATTCAGGTGCCCACAGCACCCTCTGTCCACTGCTAGGGAGCAAGCTGTGGGGGTGAGGGGGATGCTGAGTTGGCAGACTGAGCTGGATACAGGAGGGTCTCAAGTCTGAGCTTATCCTGGGCAAATCAGCAACAGCCCGACCATGTCTCAAAACAGAAAATTAAGAAGAATAGGGTGTGTGGCTCAATACAGAGGCCCTGGATTTGATCCCAGTATGAAAAAAGGGAGATTTTTCTCTTTCTTTAAAACAAAAAGGGGATCAATGCCTAAGACTAAGAGAATCTCCCTGGGACTAGCTGGGGTCACTCTCCTTGCAGCTGGCCAGTTTGTCTTATTTTTATGACTGGCTCAGCCTGCCCTAAGGGCAGGGCTGGCGCAGCTTGTGGTGCCGGGGATTGAACCGCGGTCCCTGAAGCCGCCCAAGCTTTCCCAAGCAGGCGCTTTAGACCACTGAGCTATCCTGCCGGGCCCCCAGTTTGCCTTTCTGATGCCCCAAATCCCCACCTGGGATTTCCTGGGCCCTCCCTGGGACCCTAGGCTGTCCATGATCTGAATTAGAGGCTCCTGGAGGCATTGGGTGCTTCCTCGACCTGCTGGAGGCCACTGCCTGCCATCAAAGGCCATGCCCGGGCTAAGGTCATCAGGGCCACCTGAGTCTTGGGCTGCCCTCTGAAGAGTAGGGAGGTCAGCGGGGTCACCTGCCAAGGGTAAGGTGTCTGAGGGTGCAGACACCACTGTGAAGCAAGAGGCCTGGCCGCACTCACTGAGGCACCCACGGGGCCAGGACGCCTGGCCAGGGGCAACTTCTGACCAGGCTGAGTTTCAGACCCACCTTAGGTCCGAGACAGTGGCCGGGTGAGACCCCCTAGACCACCTGGCCACGCCATCCCCGCACGCCCACCCGGCCGCACGGCCCTAACCCCGGCCCTTTGCAGGAAGGAGCAGCAGAAGAACCAGAAGCCGGCCAAGTCGGTGTGGGAGCAACGCACGAGCGAGATGCGCAAGCAGAACCTGCTGGCGAGCCGCGAGGCGCTGTACGGCTGCGAGCTGGACGCCGACGAACGCTGGAAGGCCGCGTACGCGCGCCACCTGCGGCCCGACATGAAGACGCACCTGGACCGGCCGCTGGTGGTGGACCCGCAGGAGAACCGCAACAACAACACCAACAAGAGCCGCGCGCCCGCCGAGCCCGCCGTGGAGCCGCGCCCGGGCGCGCAGGACCCGGCCCGCAAGGCGGCGCGCGGCCACGAGCGCGCGCGGGACCCGGGCCCGGCGGACGCGCGCAGGGCCTGGCCGGGACCCCGGGAGGCGGCGCCGGGCCGCGAGGGCCCCTATGGCCACGAGTGCGAGCTGCCGCCGCCCCGCGACGAGCCCGCGCCCTGGGACGGCGACGCCGAGCGCGCCAAGCCCGGCGACCCGTCGCGCCGCCGAGCCCGGCAGGGCGAGCGCAGCAGGGACAGCCGCGCGGGCTCGCCACGTGCCGGGGACGGGGAGCCACGCAGGCCGCGCACGCACCGCAGGCCCGGGGACGACGAGGAGCGCAGGCGCCACCGAGAGGGCGACGGGCCCGAGGGCGCAGAGCGACGGCGGCGGCACCGGCACACTGGGGCCCCGGGGGCCTATGAGGGCGACGCTCGCAGGGAGGACAAGGAGCGCAGACACCGGCGCCGGAAGTGAGTGGGGCGCAGGCGCTCGTACGGAGAGACCCTCCTGCTTCAGACTCCGGGGTTGGCATTGAGCTAGTCTTAAACGTTGCTAGGCGCCTTCCCCATCGTGGGCCCATTTCCTGAGAGGTTACGGGGAACCTGGATGGTGCCTCGCCCAAGCTCTCTCATCCTTTTAATTTTTGTTTTTATTAGTGCATGCTTGTGGTGCAGAATGATGTTCACGGTCCGGGTGGGAGTGGGCGCAAGCGCATAACCCCTCTTGTGCTTTTCACACCCTCCCTTCTCCGTCTTTTGGTCTCGTTCCCACTTGTGTGCTAGTGGCAAACTCTGGGATTGAGCCCAGGGAGGCTGTGACATGCAAGGACAGTCTCCTGACGTGTGCAAACATGCAAGGAAGTCCCACAGCCCATGGGAGCTCAGGATTCATCTTTTTATGAAGTCGTAGACACCAACATGAGTTCACACACTCCCAGTCACCTTTTCAGAGCCCCACCCCAACAGCATATGAACCGTTCCCAGCACATGACTAGGGTACACTTTCCAGCCCCAGCACAACAGGCTTTTGGGAAATGACAAAGAAATGGTGCCACAATTGGGCTTACACAAAGGGCTGTTGAAAAAGCGCACTGGATTGCATGTGCTAAGATCCTGGGTTCAGCTCAAGACAACCCTTTTTTTTCTTTTTTTAATTATGGCTGGCTCAGCCTGCCCTGAGGGCAGGGCTGACGCAACACGTGGTGCTGGGGATCAAACTGCAGTCCCTGCAGCTGCCTAAGCTTTCCTAAGCAGGCGCTTTAGACCACTGAGCCATCCTGCCAGCCCCTCAAGACAACCATTTTGCAAGACATAAAGAGGAAAAACTGAAAGGGACTGTGATACTAGGTCCCCAGGACCGGGCATTCCTCAGGTGAATGAGAAGCTCCTGGAGAAGTTGAGGTGGACTGAGGTATCCTTCAAGATGACGGTGATTGTCATCCTTGTTATTATGTCTCTAGTGGTGATTGAAGCAGGCAGGACAAGGACGGAATAGCTGTGCCTGATAATGCACCAGGGAGAGTCTTTCAAAGTGAAGGGCCCAGCCAGGCTTAGATTCACAGCAGTCCTCCTGCCTCAGCCTCCTGAATGCTAGGGTTGCAGGTGTGCTCTGCCATGACCTGCTGAAATGTTACTTTAGTGGTAATAACCCTTGATAAGCATCATCTATGATTATAATTAGTGAGACTCCTAGGTAGACAGAAACATAGCCCTAGGTTGTTCAGCCCAATTCCTTGGCTTTTGTCAATGGCAAAACAGATTCGGAAGGTGAGAGAATTTCTCCAAGGGCAGCCAAGAAGGAACTTAAACATCTGACTTTTCCAGACCTCTGCTCCTCTCCCTCCTCTCTGCAGGGGGTAGGGGGGGGAACATCACCCTACTTCCTGCCCCAGGGCCTGGGCAGGTGTGATCTGTTCAGAACCAGGAAGTCACTTGAGGGCTGGTGGTATTAATCATCAACACCAACACCACACGACATCTTCACACTGATTGATTCAAAGAAAAAGCTCCAGGACTGGATGTGGTGGTGCACATCTGTCACCCCAGCACTTGTGAGGCTAAGGCAAGAGGATCAACATGGCCTTGAAGCCAGCCTGAGTTCCATAATGAGACCCTGTGTTATCTTGCGGACACTGAGGTGGCACAAGCTCAGTGAGGACCCGTCCGTTTTGTGTCCCCTCCTCCAAGTACCCTGAACTCTGAGAGAGATTTTGCTCCTCATTTCTGGCCAAATGGCAGGAAATATTGGAGTTACTGTGAGCTCGGGGCAGCCCCAGAACCGGTGCACAGCTACTCTTGTGCTGTTGTGTGGGCCTTCCCCACTGTGCTTGCACAGCCTCTGCAGGCGGCTTCCCAGAGTGCCTCCAGGGCCTCATCCCAGCTGCTCAGCCCATACTGGCCATGCCACCTTCCTTGGAATTGGGCCTTGCTGTGTGGGTTTGGGCAAAAACTCAGCCTCTCTGGGCTTCCAAGTTCTTGCCTATGAAACAGTGATGGCACATTTGTCCCCAGTTACCCTCTTCCAGGGACAAGTTCTGGACCCTCAATGTTCAAGTCCCTTCTGTAGACTGGTGAACCTGAGGGTCACCTCTGGTATACTCCGTATCATCTCTAGGCAGTCACACCTAAGATTACATGCATGTTATAGAAATCTTCAGAACACACTGTTTAGGGAATAATGACCCAGCTGGGTGTAATGGTGCATACCTGGGAGCTCATATGCTCAGGAGGCTGAGGCAGGAGGACCACAAGTTTTTGTGG
>PVJA010045458.1:0-15620 GCA_004027025.1 Myocastor coypus
AAAAAAAAAAAAAAAAAAAAAAAAAAAAAGAAAGAAAATAAACAAGAAGATTATTTACCATGACCAAGTGGAATTCATCCTAAGGATGCAGAGATGTTTAAACATACATAAATGTGTCAATATAATACAATATATTAACAGGGCCAAGGACAAAATTCATACGATTATCTCAATAGATGCAAAAAAAAAGAGCTTTTGACAAAACCCATCACGCATTCATGATTAAAAAAAAAAACTCCCCTTCCAAAAAAAAAGGAAGAAAAAAGAAAAAACCCTACAGAAATTTGGAATAGATGGTCTTTATCTCAATCTGGAAAATATAACCCTGACAAATGAACAGCCCACATCATACTAAGTACATAAAATCTAAAGCCAGGAAGTGCCTGCCTAGCAAGCATGAGGTCCTGAGTTTGATTCCTGATACAAAAACAAACAAACAAATAAAAAATGGATTACAGGTATAAGTAAAATAAAAATAACGTCAAGAATAAGACAAGTATGTCCACTGCCATAACTGCTACGTAATATAGTTCTGAAACAAGTTAGACAAGAGGAAAAAAATAAGAAGAATAAGGCTAAGAAAGGAAGAAGTCAAATTATCATTATTTGCAGATGACATGATACTCTACATAAGAGACCCCAAAGACTACACTAAAAAGGTGTTAAATTTAATAAGCAAATCCCATAGCATAGCTGGATACAAACTCAACACTCAAAAATCATAGCCTTCCTGTAGATGGATAACAAACTGGCTGAGAGAGTAATTAAGGAAAAAAAAACACCTATCATAATAGCATCCAAAAAAAACTGGAATCAACATAATGATGGAAATAAAAGATCTTTATATTCACAACTATAGTGCTATTTTTTTTTTAAAAAAAGGACATTGAACAAGATATCAGAAAGTGGAAATATGTCCCTTGTCATGGGTAAAAAGAATCAGTATAGTTCAAAGACCATGATTCTCCTGGTCCCACAAAAAAAAAAAAAAAAAAAAAAAAAAAAAAAAAAAAAAAAAAAAGACCATGATTCTAAAATCACTATATAGATTTAACACAGTTCCAATCAAAATATCAATAACATATCTCAAAGAATTAGAGACAATCCTAAAATTAATTTCACAGCCAAAGAAACCTGAAATAACAAAAGCAGTTCTGAGCAACAAAGGCAAGGCAGGGGTCATCACAATCCCTGATTTGAAATTATACTATAAAGCTACTGTGACCAAAAAAGAAGTATGGTACTGGCAAAAAAAAAAAAAAAAAAGAACTGAAACAGATTAGAGGGGCCAGCAAGATAGCTCAGCAGCCTAAAGCAACTGCTTAGGCAAGCTTAGGCAACCACAGGGCTATGCCAGCCCCACTCCCAAGGCAGGCTAAGCCAGCCATTAGATAGATAGATAGATAGATAGATAGATAGATAGATAGATAGTTAGTTTTTTTTTTTTAAGGAAACAGATTAGAAGATGTAGAAACAACTCCAAATATACTCAGCCATCTTGCCTTTAACAAAGTAGCCAAATGGCTTCTGTGGATGAAAGACATCCTCTTTAATAGGTAGTCCTGGGGAAGCTGTCTTTTCCCACCCCAAAGTTTAAACCCAGACCTATATCTTTCACCATGCACTAAATTAAAATCAAAATAGATCCAAGATCTACATATTAAAACAGAAGCATCAAATATGCTAGAAGACAGAGTGGATAAATCTCTTGAAGACACTGGGATAGGCAAAGACTTTATGAACAAGAACCCAATCACATAGGAACTATCACGAAAATTCAACTGGAATCTCGTCTTATTAAAAAGTTTTTGCACAAGAGAAACCACGAGCAGAGTGAAGAGACAATCCATGGTGTGGGAAAAAATATTAGCCAGCTCTTTCTCATACAAAGGACCGCTATCAAAGATATATAAATAACTCAAAAAACTCAGACCTCTCAGATTTAAAGACCCAATTTAAAAAAATGAGCATCTGAAATGAATACACACTTCTCAGAGGAAGAAATACAAACAGCAAGTAAATATATTAGCCGGGCGTGGTGGCTCACGCCTGTAATCCCAGCACTCGGGAGGCTGAGGCAGGAGGATTGGTGCCAGTTCGAGACCAGCCTGGGCTACAAAAGTGAGCTCAGGACCAGTCTCAACTGCATAGCGAGACCCTGTCTCAAAAAAAAAAAAAAAAAAAAAAAAAAAAAAAAAAAAAAAAAAATATATATATATATATATATATATATATATATATATATATATGTATGAAAAAATGCTCAATGTCACTAGTCATTCGAAAGATGCAAATTAAGAAAACGCTAAGATTTTACCTCACCCCAGAAAGAATGGCTATCATCAAGAAATCAACCAGGTTCTGGGGAGATAGCTCTGTGGCACAAGTGCCTGCTTGGCAAGTGCAAGGTGATGAGTTTGAACCCCGGTCCTACACACACACACACACAAATCCACCAATAACAAATGCTGGCAGACTGTTGGGGGAAAGGCATTCTTCTTCTCCATTGGTGGGAGTATAGATTCATGCAACCACTGCAGAAATCAGTGTGGAGATTTCTCAAAAACTAGGACAAAGTTTGTCCCAGCCATTCTCCCAGGAAGTCTTCCCAGAAGAGTTAAAAGCATCATACCACAGCGATATGTGCACACCAATGTTTCTAGCAGCAGTTTATAAAAGCCAAATCTTGGAAAGAATCCAAGTGCCCATCAATTGCTGAGTGGGTAAAAGTATGTGGAATTTTCATGCAATGGAGTACTACACCACAATAAATAAAAAAAAAAGGATAAAGCTGGAGACATTTCTGGCTAAATGTCTTAAGTGAAATAAATCAAACCCACATATGTAATTATCACATTGTCTCCCTGATGTGAAAAACTGCAAGCATGAATAAACAGCAAAATGTATAACAGATTTTGGGATATAGGAAGAAAATGTTCAAATGAGAAGGTGAATAAGGTGGGGGGGTATTAAAAGATAAAAAAAAAGACAATAGAAGGATAAAAATGAAAACAAGGGCCAGTCAGATAGCTCAGCGCACTCAAGCACCTGATGCAGAGGCTGAGATTGAATCCCAGGAGTGTCATTCAAGCCCTGCCTACAGGGTGTGCTGAACAGCGATTGAGACTGGGCATGGTGGCGCATACCTGTAATCTCAGCTGTTGAGAGGCTGTAAACAGGCAGATCGCTACAAGTCCTAACTAGTAGTGAGACCCTGAACACCCTGTAGACCCTCCCTTAATAAATAAATAGCTTTTTCCCTGGTGTATGTTGTGTGTGTGTGTGTGTATGTGAGAGAGGTGGGGGGCAGGGAGAGAGAGGGAGAGGGAGAGGGAGAGGGAGAAGGAGGGGGAGAGGGAGAGGGAGAGGGAGAGGGATGGTGGGGAAGGAAAGAAGAGAGAAGTGGGGAGTGTGGCACTCTGTTTAAGCGAGTACAAAGAAAACCTCTTTCTAGCACTTATGAGGGAAAAAAATCAATTAAAAGTTCTAAGTAAAACCAGGCTTCTTCTACATCGCTTACATAATGCATACTACTCAATGATTTTATTTATTTATTTATTTTAAAGCATAAAAACAAAAACAAAGGGCTGGCAGGATGGCTCAGTGGTCTAAAGCGCCTGCTTGGGAAAGCTTGGGCGGCTTCAGGGACCGAGGTTCGATCCCCGGCACCACATGCTGTGCCAGCCCTGCCCTCTGTGCGGGCTGAGCTGGCCACAAAAATGAGTGAATAAACAAATAAAGGTTCTGAAACAAGAAAAAATAAAAAAATAAATAAATAAATAAAATGAAAGCATTATAATTCAATTAAAAAAAAAAAAAAGGAAAGCTTAGGCGGCTGCAGGGACCGGAGTTCGATCCCGGCACCACATGTTGTGTCAGCCCCGCCCCCAGGGCAGGCCAAGTCGGCCATAATTTAAATAAATAAATAAATACATACATAAATACATAAATACATAAAATAAATGTAAAATAAAATAGAATAAAATAAGTAAAATGTTTAAGCTGGCCATTAAAAAAAAAAACATAAATAAATAAAAATTTTTTTTAAAAAATGTACTGTAATCCCAGCACTTGGGAAGCTGAGGCAGGAGGATCGGTGGGAGTTCAAGACCAGCCTGGGCTACAAAAGTGAGTTCAAGACCAGCCTCAACTTCACAGCAGACCCTGTCTCAAAAAGGATTAAATAAATAAATAAACAAACAAAAAAAAGTAAAATATAGCAAAAACAAAGATAGAAGCTGAGTAACATACAGCAATGCATACAGTACTGAATCTCAACACAAGGATAAAAAACTAAGAGTGTTACATTACAGATGTTTATCATCAAACTTGTCACTCAGAGTAACAGATGTAGCACACTATCCAATATTAATCAATATTTACAAGTATTAACATTTTAATAAATATTTTCATAAATCTTTGAAAATTATTATTCATCCAAAAAATGGATAAACTCCTGGAGATAAAGTATTGCATCACGTAGACTCTGTATGAACAGGTCAAAAAAAAAAAAAAAAAAAAAGAACAGGTCATATTGCCCTCTGGAAAGATTTTTATCAACATGTACTCCCAGAACATTATCCTGTAATCTCAGCGCTGGGAGGGATTTTAACTCTACAGATGTATTTACCAAATACACACAGATGGCTGACCAGGTGCCCTCTGCCTCTTGTGGGTCCTTCCTCCAGAATCCACACCCACATCCGATCTTGGATATACTTCCTCAACCTGAATACCATCCCGTTCCCAACCCCTGCCTCAGCTGCTGCCCAAAAAAATCAACACGCGAATCCTCTCCGCTCGGTGCAACGCTTCCCATCTCTGCTTCCAGAAAAGTCGTCCCTGCTGT
Organism: Myocastor coypus; assembly: GCA_004027025.1. Taxonomy (NCBI): domain Eukaryota; kingdom Metazoa; phylum Chordata; class Mammalia; order Rodentia; family Myocastoridae; genus Myocastor; species Myocastor coypus. The sequence continues at coordinate 4,850 of PVJA010045458.1, forward strand.
GAACCAGCCCGTGAGAAACCTCTACGCACTCTTCTGCCTCTGTGACCAGAGTGACTATGGCCTGGAGTGTCCGTGGGAGACTGCAGCTCGGGGGACTGCTCCTCGCCCTCCTTGGTTGGATCTGCTCCTGTGTCACCATCGCCCTGCCCCGGTGGAAGACACGCAACACACAGCTGAATGAAAGGGACACCTGGACCATGGGGCTTTGGAGGTCCTGCGTGCATCGAGACGAAGTGGGCAGCGTGTGCAATAACTTCAACTCCTTGATGTCTCTGCCTTGGGAGATCCAGGTAGCTCGCATGTTCATGATAGCGTCCCAAGTCCTGGGACTGCTGGGGCTCCTGCTGTCTGGCTTTGGGTCTGAATTTTGCCAGTTTTGCAGGACCAGAAATGTACTCAAGAAGTACCTGTGCCTCCTGGGAGGGACTGCGGAGGCACTGGCCTCAGTCACTACTCTCTATCCAGTCTCCGCCGTGGCCCATGCCATCCTCCGAGATTTCTGGGATGTCAGAACCCCGGAGATAGTATCACGCTGGGACTTTGGAAACGCCCTCTTCCTGGGCTGGTTTGCGGGTCTCCTCCTGGCTGTCAGTGGACTCCTCCTCATCCTTTCTGCCTGTAAAGAAAAGGAAAACTCGCCTTCTCCCAGGCCAGCTGGGTCTTTAGGCCCACCATCCTATGCTTCTCCAGCAGAGGAACTGGATGGCTCTTTGACATCGTGCGAATACCTGTAAACCTGGACATCTAAGACGGCTCCTGCCCAGGAATCTGCAATTCAAGGAATGCCTGCCTTCCTTATCCTTTATTGCTTTCTGGGTTTGTTGTTCTTGCTGTTGTTGTAGTTTAAGTGAAGATGTATTCCACTGTTTTGAAAAGATTTGGGCATCAACAAATGTGTAGTATGTTGTCTGTTATATTGTGTCACGTTTGTTCTCTTACCGCATGACAAATTATACCAAAATTTAGAACTTTAAAACAGCAAACCGGGGCCAGGGAGATAGCTCCGTGGCACAAGTGCCTGCCTGGCAAGTGCAAGGTCGTGAGTTTGAACCCTGGTCCCACCAAAAAAAAAAAACCCAGCAAACCTATGTTATTTCACACAGATTTTGAGGCTCAGGAATGCCTCCCTGGGCATCTCTGGCTGAAGTTTTCTCCGGAAATTCTTCCCAGGATGCAATTAGAGCTGCAGTCATCCACTGTAGCTCGCCTGGGCTGCAGCGTCAGCTTCCTAGTTCATTCATATTACCAACAGGGAGCCTTCTGGAAGTCTTCAGTGCCTCACCTCAGGGCCTTTCCTGCAGGCCACGGATGTAGGCAACAGACTGAGTCCAGCGACAGCACAGTCTCATAGCCAGCAGGCTGACTTCTTCCGGAACTAATGAGCACATTCCGGCCTCAGCCTCCCAGAGGGTAGAATTACAGCCATGCCCCACCACACTAACTTCTTTCAAGGGATGTCATAGCCATGATTCACCCTGGTGAATCCTTCCTCTGTTACTGCTTCTCCCCCTCCCCCTCCCCCTCCTCCTGCTCTTCCTCCTTCCTTTACTACATTGTGTTGTAAAGGGCAGGTCTGGGGAGATAGCTCAGTGGGACAGGCATAAGCCCCATACCTAAAAAAATGGAGGGAGGGAGGGAGGGAAAAGGAAGGAGATAGTACCGCTTTCTGCTTGTGTCATTTTGAGGACAGTAGTCTCATTTCTCAAGAATTTGGTTATCTTTGTGAGGTGACCTTCTTCACCTCAAAATGAAAAGTCAGCACACAGTGAATAGTAAACATGTGTCTGTCCCTTTGTTTGTTAGTGACAGGACCTTTCAAGGTAGCCTTCAACTTGCTATGTAGGCCCATGTTAGCCTCAAGCTTGCAGTGATCCTTCTGCCCTGGCCTCCTGACTCCAGGATTACAGGTATGCAGCACCATGTCCAGACATAGATCTTATCTCATTAGAGATTTTACAAATGCTTTCAAATTCATAGCATTAATTATATCTTTGATTCTTGTAACATATTTATGAAAAAAAAAGTTGCGTGCATCAGAGAAAATATAGCACCAAGAGGCACTGTGTGTGTGGCTAGAAAAGCTGATGAGCCAGGCCTGGTGACACACGCCTATAATTCCAGCACTTGGGAGGCTGAGGCAGGAGGATTGATGTGAGTTCAAGACCAGCCTGGGCTGCAAAAATGAGCTCAAGGCCAGCCTGAACTGCATAGCGAGACCCTCTCTCAAAAATAAATACATAGGGCCTGGCAGGATGGCCCAGTGGTCTAAAGTGCCTGCTTAGGAAAGCTTAGGAGGCTGCTGGGACCGCAGTTCGATCCCCAGCACCACATGCTGCGCCAGCCCCTGCCCTCAGGGCAGGCTGAGCCAGCCATAAAAAATAAATAAATAAACAAAAGTTCTGAAACAAGAAAAAAAAATAAAATTAAAAATTAAAAATTATTTTATAAATAAATAAATAAAAAGAGCTAGGGAGGCCCAGGGTGGTGGCGCACACTTGTAATCCCAGCACTGGAGAGGCAGAGGTAGGAGGATTGCTGAAAGTTTGAAGCCAGCCTGGGTTTTTTTATAGTGAGTCCAAGACCAGCCTGAACTGCAGAGAGAGACCTTGTCTAAAGCAAAAAAACCAACAAAAATTGCTGGGGTATAGCTCAGTATGAAGGCTCTGGTTTTAATCCCCAGAACTGAAAGAAAAAAAGTAACAAGGAGCCTCAAAGTTGAGCTTTGCTACTGGGTGAATTCTTTGTATCCCACATGGAAGGGCTGTTCTTGAGATGCTAGATTATGGGGCTATGTGTGCTCCGCCTTTTCCTCACTGAAGGTAATAGAGCAATTGTGTGGGGGGTTTTTTGTTTTGTTTTGCTTTGTTTAAAGAATTATTTGTTTTTTCTTGTTTCAGAACTTTCGTTTGTTTGTTTAATTTTTATGGCTGGCTCAGCCTGCCCTGAGGGCAGGGCTGGCACAGCATGTGGTGCCGGGCATCGAACCACAGTCCCTGCAGCCGCACAAGCTTTCTTTCCTAAGCAGGCACTTTAGACCACTGAGCCATCCTGCTAGGCCCCATGAAGCAATTGTTAAGGTGACCAACCCTTGTGATATGCTTGGGGGACTGGATTTTTTTTTTTTTTTTTTTTTTGTCTTTTTGAGTCAGGGTCTCATTATACAATTCTGGCTGGCCTTGAGCTCACTTTTGTAGCCCAGGCTGGTCTCTTGCACGATCCTCCTACCTCAGCCTCCCAAGTGCTGAGATTACAGGTGTGCACTGTCACGCCCAGCTTGGACTGGGTACTTTTACTGCTAGTGCTCCCAAAGTCTCCAGCAGTCTAAGGCAAACCAGTTGCCCCAGGGCAGCTGTGCCCATTACTGCCCAAGAGAAGCAGGTATGTGGAAAAGATATCAGCTCCTCACAAATATTTCTGTCACATGTGAAACCACATTATATACCTTGTAAAGGGCTGGGTAGATAGCTCAACAGTCTAAGTGCCAGCCTGGCAAGTACAAGGCCCCAAGCTCGATCTTCTGTACCGCATGCCCTGCTAGTCCTGGAACCCTGCATGCACTGTGTGAGCCACCGAAACCAGGTGTGGTGGTACTCACCTGTAATCCCAGCATGTGGGGAGACAGAGTCAGGAGGATCACTACCAGTCCAAGCTGCTTAGTGAGACCCTGTGCCAGATAAATAAATAAATATTTATAAAATAAACCCTGTAAAGTATCAGCAGGGCATGGTGGCACACTCCTGTAATCCTGTTCCATAGCAAGACCCTATCTCAGAAACAAAGAACCCTTAAAGTTTATGCCCAGTACCCACCCAGGCTGTGGCTACAGTGCAGCCCTTTCTTTCGCACCCTCCCCAGCTCCCTTGCTTGCCCCCCATGCACCAGCAGGCTCTCTGCCCAGCTCTCCCACCAGGGCTTCCTCGGGAATTTCTGCAAGTGCAGCTGAGGGGGCTTGGGCAGCTCATGAGCCTGCCGGTCTGCTGCATGTCCCTGCTCCCTCACTACCACTTGTCCCCACTCTCAGAACCAGTCGAAGGGGTGTCACCACTGACCCTGCCAACAATTTCCACAGCACAGCCAAGCATGGTAGTGCCCAGGGTCCCCCCCAGCCAGAGTCATGCTGCGGTCCTTAAAGAACTGGGGGAGATAGCTCAGCACCATATGTAAGTGCTGGCCTGGCAAGTGCAAGGTCCTGAGTGCAGTCCCAGGTTCCAAAACACAATAGCCCACAGAACTGGGGAGATGTCTCCTTCCCCAGGAGGGTGCCGTGCTTTACCAGGGCATCTCTGAGATATCACCAGCTCTCCTCATGTCTTAGTAAAATAGTCCCAGCATCACAACAGAGCCACCACTCAGGCAAAAACACACATCAGCACAAGGGAAAACAGAGCTGTCAAAACAGCCCAGCTCAGTGCCCTCCTTAGAAACGTACATTTTCTGCTCAGGTACAACTCTGTCTTCAGCAGCTTCCCCTGGATTCAGTTTCAACAGCAAGTTCCCTCTCCTTTTATGTAGTTCACTGGTGCTTATCCACTTGAAACAAACAAACCTAAATCCTAGGAAGATACCACGTACAAAGGGGCAGCCTGTAACAAGAAGAAGCCATTGTCCTCCAGCTGATCATTTATTTTCTCATTTAACAAATATTTACTGAACAGTTATTATGTACCAGACTCTGTGCTAGGAACCAGGGATGAAATGGTTAACAAGACGAAACTCCTCTTCCCCGTTCTTCATTAAGGCAAACAGTGGGGGCAGATGGAATGTAAAATCAGTCAATTAAGTATAAATTGTAATTGTGACAAGCCTTACAAATCTGGAAAGCTACATGTTCTACAGGATCACGCAGTAGACAGTGGTTCTCAACCTTTCTAATGCCATGACCCTGCAATACATTTCCTCATGTTGTGACCCTAAACCAAAAAATAATTTTGGTGGCTACTTCAAAACTGTAATTTTACTACAGCTATGACTCAGGATGTAAATACCTGATATGCATTATGTATTGTTATGGTTTATGTCTAGTTGTCCCCCCAAAGCCTGATGTAGTCATTGGGCGGAGACTTCTAGAGCTTGAGACTTGATCCATGATCCCTGGGATTATGGGTTTTAGTACTGATGGGATTATGGGTCGAAGTACTTCTGGGATTATAAGTGCAGCCTAAGGTGGGGGCTAAGGCGGAGAGCCTGAATGTAATATAAAGAGAGACAGAGAGACAGACTCGAGCTGTTGCTGTTGCTCTCTGCTGCCGTGTTGGTTGGCTACTTCTGCCACCATTCTGTTGCTGTTCCGTCACCATGAACTGGATGTTCTCTGCTGTGTCCCACTCAGCCTTGGGCCAGCCAAATATGGACTGAAACCTCCATAAACTGTGAGCTAAATAAACCTTTCCTTCCTTCATCTTGAGTGTCTGGTATTTGTCCCAGCAACAAGTAAAAAGTAACTAAGACACGTATGCTCAGTGCTACAAATCAAACATAATTTAAACATAATGATTAATCACAAAAACAGTATTTAATCCTATGTTGAGAAACATTTATTGCTAATTCCAAAAAATAACATTTCACCATGGCATAGCCATGGCTTTAGGGGACTCCTGTGTTCTGGTCATTCGACCCCCGCCGGGGTCGCCACCCACAGGTTGAGAACGCTATAGTAGGACTTGGACCTAGTGGGGGTCACGGGTGGGCAACGCACAGGAATGGTAACTGCTTAGAAAGTACAGGGTGGAGAGCAGCTCTGGAAGAGCTGAAGAAGGAAGAAGAGCAGGAGGAGGAGGGAGGCAGGCTCTGCAGTGCCCTACAGGCTTCGGGAGGGAAGGCTGCCACCTCTGCTCTCTAATGAGTTGGCCAGGGCAGCCCTGCTAGTGGCTCTGGGCTCTGAGTGCCAACTCAGCCTGCTGCAGCTCTGGCTCATGACGCTGCGGCTCAACACCACAGCAGTCATCAGCGCTGCCAGCTCTCTATTGTTGCAGGCAGCTAAATTAAATGGAAACATTATAGGCAGTCAGCCAGGGCCAGGCCCTGGAAGGAGACAGCACAGAAGACAAGATCTACCTTACAACTGTGGGAGGGACGGATGCTCCCGCCATGGGCCTGACCTCAGGACAAAAGAGGAAACAAAGGCTGACCTCCCTAAAGATTGGCATCAGGGACTGATACTCTAAATAGGTATCATTCTCCCTAAAAGAGCCTAAATGAGTCACTAACCCATCCACCAACAGGAAGTGACCCTGTCCTTTATTCATGTCCGCTTGCTCCGTGACTCACTTCCCCATTTGATAATGGATTTAATCAATTTTACCTGAACAATGGTGCTTGTAACCTCATCGGTTGACCATAGTTTTGGCCCATCTCATCCTCCTAAGCGAGTTTCCAAAGTTTTCACCTTAGACTCACCTCACTGCATGGTTTTACTCTGTAAAAGTCCCCAGAAGAGAAAGCTTCTGAGGAACCACCAGGGGCTCCCCACCCCATTCTTGTCCCTCTCTTCAACAGAAGCTTTCTCCCCCCACCATAAATATACTCTGCTCATAACCTCCATTTGTTCCTAAAAGTCATTCTTTGGTTTTAGAGAACACAGACTCATCCCAGGTACTTTTGGGGTCCAAAGTTTTCATTTTCTCTATATTCTTTGGAGGCTCCTTGTATCACTGTGGCCCCATCACCACAGTGAGGCTTTATTTTAAGAGGGTCTGTGCTGCGGGACAGGCGGAAGGGTCATGCCGGGTGAAGGAAACCTCCTAGACTGGCCATAGCGAACTCTTTAGAGCTGTGAATAACAGCCAGCTGTGGCACACATGCCACAGGTTTGCCAGTCCTGCCCTAGACCAAGCTGAGAAGTGCCAGGAGAGTGGAGTGCTGCAGGTTCAAACAGCCGCAACTTGGGAGGGCTTCAAATTTGAGCCTGCTGACTGGCCCAGCGTGCTCTAAACTCAAACCTGCTGCCCCAGTGCACTCACTGATGGGAGCAATTTCAGTTCTGCTGCTGAGTTCAATTTGCAGCCCACGGCACTCAGGGTAGACACTTCCCTGGACGTGCGTGCAGGGTGGCCAGGACATTCGCAGCTGCCCACTGGTTGGGCAGCCAGCTATTTGACGGATAGGTGTTGTGTCTGGCAGGGCTAACGCCAGGGAATCTTCAGGAGCGTTAGCTGTGTTTGTCTCAGCTAACTGGGGTTTGCAGGGATCAGGGCTCTTAATCATTGTCCAAGGTCCCTCTGTGATCTCTGCAACCAACAGGGTAGATTCCCCACTGAGTCTTCAGAGAGCTGACAGCCACCTTTGGAGTGGGAGGAACAGGAGAGGGATACTGGGCTTGGCGGCTGAGCCGCACCTCCTGTCAGAGAGACCCAGAGTTCAGCACAAAGTAATCTGAAAGGACACAGAGGCAAGTCATCCAGTCCATCCTTGGAAGAGAGGGAGAAGAGAGGACAGTGACGAGCCACATCTGCCCGCCTCTGGTCATCACAGAGGAAAGGGGAAAGCCATGAGCTTCTGCTTCCGTGGGAAGCCTCCTGTGGGAAGCCTTACGGGGCCTGGGACCCATTTCCAGGCGAGGGGCACTGTGCCCATCCCTCCTTTCCTAAGAGCTTGCTCCTGCACAATTTCCCTATTGCACAACTGTGTACGGCTGAAGGGCTTTTAAATCTCTTTCACGTATCTTATTAAACATACTTTTTTTTTGGAGGGGGGGACCAGGGATTGAACTCAGGCCCTTGCGCTTGTCAGACAAGTGCTTATTCTACTGAGCTATCTCCCCAGCCTCTATACATGCTTTGAATCTCTTTCACATCTTATTAAACATACTCTGCCCAAAGAGCAGGATGACTGTACTTGTTTTGCTAATGAAGAAATGAGAATTTAAGGGATATAGGCAGCCTGTCTGCGGCTACAACGGACTAAGCCCGAGCCTGAACACGGGGTTCTGATGCCCTCATCACCTTTTGCTACCTTTTCTCTTCGCCTCACCAGATACACAGCCGAGAAACCCAAAGGGAAAACTAGCACTGCCCCCACAAAGCTTCAAAAGACGACTCCCCTTCGCGCTCATGTTTAAGTCCGTTGGGGGTTTGGTGCCAGACGGCCACCTGCTCCTGCTGGCGGCTTGCAGGGTGTCGTTCCTCCCCATTGTTGCATTACAGTTCTCTTTGTAGAGAAACAGACACCAAGACTCGCTAAGAAAATATTCGTCTTCCTAATTCTTCTACAGGACAAAAGCTTTTCTTTTTTCTTTGCATGGCACATGGCAAAGACTGCTGATTCACAAACAACCAACAGCAGGGGAAGGAATGTGACTTACGTTCTAGGGAGAAACCACTCAAGGGTCTGAGGAAGGCGATACTATTCACCTAAAAATGCTTTGAAGGAGAAAATAATAATGGGGAAAAGTAGGGCTATTTAAATCTTTAACAGGGGCCCGGCGGAATGGCTCAGTGGTCTAAGGCGCCTGCTTGGGAAAACTTGGGCGGCTTCAGGGACCCCGGTTCGATCCCCGGCACCACATGCTGTGCCAGCCCTGCCCTCAGGGCGGGCTGAGCCGGCCAAAAAAATGAGTGAATAAACAAAGGTTCTGAAACAAGAATAAAAATAATAAATAAATAAAAAGTTAAAAAAAAAATAAATCTTTAACAAACTTTCTCATATACATTTATAGCAAATTATTTTAACTTTTCTTTACTATGATTACACGTGTAGTCGTATGTATTAGAAAGATAAGGGACACAAATCCACCAGCATTCCAGGCCAAAAGCTTTTATTATGTGCAAAGAATTGTAACAGCTAAGGGACTCGCCAGTTGTGTTGCATCTCCCCATCGTCCAACAGGCTGAAAATTTCTCCGTTCATAGTTAAGGAATTCAGGGGCCTGGCGGGATGGCTCAGTGGTCTAAAGTGCCTGCTTGGGAAAGCTTGGGCGGCTTCAGGGACCGCGGTTCGAGCCCCAGAACCACATGCTGCGCCGGCCCTGCCCTCGGGGCGGGCTGAGCCAGCCATAAGAATGAGTGAATAAACAAAGGTTCTGAAACAAGAAAAATAAATAAATAAATAAATAATTTCTCCATAGTTAAGGAATTCCAGGAGGTTCCTATTAAGATAGGAGTCTGTTATCTTTCTATGCCTCTGGGCCAGGGCCAGAGAAAACTCCTTGAGAACCCATGTGACTTATGTAAGACAGGAGAAAAAGTGAAAAATGATTTGGGGGGGGGTGTTTCTGGATAGGAAGAGCTGTAACTGTCCAGGGTTAGAGCAATGAGACAAATCATTAGAAATGTTTGCAGGCATGGGCCTCTCACGTGGCGCTGAAAGAAGCGAGGATTCACCTTTTGCTCTAACAACTAATCATGTTTTTAAACCAGGAGCTTTTGCTTGTGGCGCCATATGCATTTATGAGACGTGGAGGAGACTTTCCAGTTGCCTGGAATTTCAGCCAAAGCCTTAGAGCCACGAGCAATGGGGCATGCAGAGGACGTTTCATGCTCTCACCTCACGACTGTGCCTCCCAGCCAGCAGCCTATGCAAAAGACAAACGTAGGTCCAGCAGAGAACTTCTGGAAGAGCATTCCTAAGAGGTGAAGGCATGATGCTGTCTACTCTTCCTCGTGAGGAATGCAGTGGACCCAGCCCTCAGAGTTGTTCCCCAGAGAGAGGCATGGTAGCTGAAGTGCAGCCCATGCCACCCGTACTGAGCAAGCTCCACAGCTGCACTCTTACTGCTCCTGCCTGGGTCGGGTGGGGGTACTGCACTTTTGATCAGAAGGATCCAAAGAGGGCTGGGGAGATGGCTCAGTGATCTAAGTGCCTACCTGGCAAGAGCAAGGACCCTAGTTTGAGCTAGGCATGGTGGCGCATGCCTGTAATCCCAGCACTTACGAGGCTGAGGCAGGAGGATCAGTGCAAGTTCAAGACCAGCCTGGGCTACAAAAGTGAGCTCAAGGCCAGCCTGAACTGCATAGCAAGACTCTTTCTCAAAGACAAAGACAAAGACACACACACACACACACACACACACACACACAGCGCATGTGTATGAATCCCAAGTCATACATCAGTCTTGCTGGAAATGTGGAAATGCCAATTTGGAGAGTAAATTGTCAGATTACAATGGAAACAGTGCCACAGAAGTGGCAGCTGTGAATTTTATCACATGTGATCTGCCAATCACCTCCTTCCTGCTATCCCGGCTGTGTGTTCAACTCTCCATTCAACCCTTATCTGCAGTTTTGTGAAATGTGCAGGGTAAATGAGTTTAGATGGGGTGGCGGCGGCTGCTGGTTTTTATCTGCACTGGGCACTGAACCCAAAGTCTTCACACTGGGCTTCACACACCCCAGCACAGCCCTCAGCCTTTAACATTTTCAGACTGGGTCTCAGCAAGCTGCTAAACTGCTAGGGCTGGGCCCAATCTTGCAATCCTCCTGCTTCGTCCTCCCAGAGTTCTGGGATTACAGTCCTGTGCCACCATGTTCGGCTGCTTTTTAGTTCTTAAAAGGTTTTTAAATCCAAACAAAAGACATTGCAATGCTAGTTAACCATGAAAAGTCTAAAATCAATTTCAATCAGAGTTATGCCAGGTCAGGCATCCTGCTCAAACTCTTAAATCATTTAGGTGAGTGCCGGGCGTGGTGGCGCACGCCTGTAATCCCAGCACTCGGGAGGCTGAGGCAGGAGGATCGGTGTGAGTTCGAGACCAGCCTGGGTTACAAAAGTGAGCTCAAGGCCAGCCTGAACTGCATAGTGAGACCCTGTCTCAAAAAAGACAAAAAAAAAAAAAAAA